>JANJYP010113325.1:0-16318 GCA_024605115.1 Rastrelliger brachysoma | reverse complement strand
ACATCAGCGTGACTGTTCGCAATGACCTGACTACTAAAACAAACAACACGTATGTGCAAAATACCCACCTAACATCACCACCACTGTTGGGTTAACGACTCTCTGTGTCCGCAGGTTTTGACTGTGGAGGAATTTACACTCCTGCATAAGTTGACCTTGCAGACTTCAACTTCTGACTTGAGAACAAATTAGCATCTTATTAGTAAATCCTTTCTCTTTCTCTTTATAGCTTTTATGAAACACAGTGGAGGACATTCAATTAAGAGACATATGTCAGAATCGAAGATGATTCAGTGACCTAATGTAAATTGCGGTCAGTGATAGGAAAGGCTAATGTTAGATTGATTGCCTGATATGAACAAAAATGACTCTTGAGACATGTTGAATTGAGCATTATGATTAATATTTTCACTAATTTCTGACATTAAAAAATGAATCAACAGAATACTGCATAATGAAAATAATATTTAATTGCAGTACGATTAATGGTGTGTAATAGTTGTCACATGTAAAAAAACAAAATGAAGCCATAAAGTATCATAAATGTTCATTGTAAATCATTAAACAGTTTGAAGGATGAGCTGCATCTAAGAGTCTTCCTTAGCAGATGGAGTTTGTTTAGGTGACAGCTGACAGCTAGAGACCATCAGATACAGTCTCAACTCTGAAAAAAATGAGTAACTTGACCCTCATTTAAAAAGCTATTGTAAATGACTCACTATTGTCTGTTATAAAGCACTCTACTGCGTCTTAAGGTGTGGTAACATCAGCTAATTTTAGTCACTAAATGCTACACACCACACCAAAACCACCAATGCATTTTATTACTCTTAAATTGAACCTTTTCCTTTTAAGAAAAGGATATGTAATTTCCTTTCCTTTTATCAAAAGTTACAGAATAACAAAGTAAAAATGAATACGGCTTAATTATGGGAACTACTGTATACCACCTGTATTACCACTAGTTTTTATATATTGGTCATGTTAACCAGTCTGGGTCCCAGTAGGGTAGTAACCAGCCAGGCATTTGGTTTTTGTGGGTGAGAAGCTCAGAAAGTTTAAGCAAGCTTCTTCTAAACAGAAAGACACAACAGAAAGAAAGAGAAATTTAAAAAAAAAAAAAGAATCAAAGCAAATGGAAGCACAGTAACAACAACAAATACCACACTTCTGGTTTCCATTTCAGAGCAGAGATACTGAACAGAGAGAGCAGAGGACACCTGTACAAACAAGGCGGGAGGTGTTTTTTTAAAATTTTTTATTCCTTATAAATTTTATTTTATATATCTCCCCTGAGCCTCGTGGGCTTTTTTTCATCTTGTCAGGCCTGGAGCTAGAGCTCCAGTAAGCCCCTGTATTAAAACAGTATTGATGCTGATTTCTCCTGGGAGGGATGGGCCTGGACATAATACCAGGTCTGTTGTTAACACACTAAAAGATGAACTGTACAATGATAGGGTCATCCAGGGAAGGAGTTGTATAATATATAATAAATGATGTAGATTAAGATATGGGACAGGGCATACAGTAGAATGCAGGTATTGGAGTGGAAGTAGGATTGTCAACACAGTATGATGACAGAACAGACTATGTTAACTATTGTCAAAAGTTACCAGTCTCTTGCATATAAATATATATGCACAATATATAGTATTTCTCAGTACTTCAAAGTCACACATGATTACATTTTTCCTTTAAATGCCACAGTGCATCACTTTGTAGGTAGACAAGGTGTAGGTGTGGGGCACCAATACTGTTTTTTAACAGCATGAAATTGCACTATGGTCTACCTTCTGAACGCTTTGCCAGAACCATCCTCAAACCACCACCGCCCCCCACCCTCCTCAGATCTCAGTAAAAACCTGGAAATCCTTTCATTCCCCTCATTTCGTCTGCTCTTTTGTCTACCTGGGAGAACAAGGCTCTCTCGTCGCATCAGGCGAGATGAAAAGAAACTCTCAACAGCCTCAAGTATTTCCAGATTTTTTCAGAAACAAAAAAAAAGAAGAGCCAAGCAAGACAGTGGGAGGGGAGAATTACTCAGAGCGGTGTATAGGTGTGCGGATGCATATACGTGCGCGTGGTGGGCGAGGTGGGGATGGTTTCATGTCATTTCATCATTTCCCTGCTAGCAGCAAATCCAATTACTTTTCCCCTTTTCCTTTCTATCTTGGAAGATAGCCTGAGTGACAGGACTGATTGGAGTGCAGCGCTATGGAGGTAACCGTGCCAACCCAGTTGATTGACATAACACTGGCACTTCACTGCCTCGAGACAGGGAGATGAGTAATACTGACTTTTTTTTTGGGGGGGTGGGGGGGTTTCTTGGGGGCCAGTGAGGTAGACCGGAGGTTCACCAGCCCACTCCCACTCAGAGTTGATCTAATTCACTCTGCAGTAAGATGCTCCACATGTTCTCCTACCTCCCCTCACACACACCTGTTAACAACATATCGCCCCCTTAATAACATCAAGCTCTTAATAACCTCTAAACGCAGGTTTCCCCACAGTTACAAACTGAGTCATCATCTGACTACCACCATCTCTAAAGTAGTACATCTAGCAGTACACAGCCTCCCCCAGATTAAAGAAAAGTGAAGTTAAATTAATAGAATTGTAATCTTGTAAATACTACTGCCCTTAACAGATGTTGAACAGATGTATGAGTCAATAAACCACCGCGTCAACTCGCATTTTGTCAGTCATCGCTGCTTTCTCAAAACCACATCATTAGGCANAATTGTAATCTTGTAAATACTACTGCCCTTAACAGATGTTGAGCAGATGTATGAGTCAATAAACCACCGCGTCAACTCGCATTTTGTCAGTCATCGCTGCTTTCTTAAAACCACATCATTAGGCGTACACACAGAGTAACACACGATGACAGCATGACAGGCTGTAAACTTTTACAGGTTCTCTAGATGACCTAAATAATAGCTGCGATGGAAACAAGGCGGTGCAGGACTGTGAAGGTGTTAAATACAGCGAAGTTGGCCAAATCACTGTTTATACAGAAGCATTGCAAATGTCTCTACTGTCTCCTCCTCTACTCTCCGGTGTGATTGACTCTTCAGGCTGACAGCTCTGTCAGCAGCTGGCAGGAGAGACCCTCTATGCTACTCTTTGGATTTTATATCCAAACTGATATCAGGGTGCACATTTTTATTCCTCTGACTGTGTGGAAATCTAACATTTACACATCACAATTGATAAACAACAGCCTTAAAACAGGAAAACATCAGATTCATGTAGGCTGATATTAATTTAGTGTGTGGTGTGCTTGTTTGTATTGTAAGTGGGTTAGAGTGACACATTTGTATTACATTTAATCAGTAACCTCCTGCCTGAGTGCACCTGTAAATTATCTTGTGACACTCTGGTTTGGTCCTGACTTCCATGTTTGGAACCCCAGGTCTAAACACTGTACTAAACTTGGACACCAGCTGCTTAAATCCCTGTACCCAGTGCATGGGAGTGTCTCTAATCTGTTCCTGGAGTTTGACATGGCCAAGCAGGCATTGGCTGTACAAGCTTAGCAGTAAAACTAGCTGTCAGAATGATAAAGCCTAATCAGGAAACATGGGATGGGAGGTAATTTAGCATGTGAATGCTAATTAGCACTAGCATTTAGACTGGCAGATGATTGAAGCAGTGCATCGGCTCCTCAGCCTGGTTAAATGGCAAAAACACCAGGCTGGAAGAGATGATTGATAATCTTGGGTCGGCCTGCTGTCTGTTCTACTGTTTGTGTGTGAGTGTGTGTGTGCGGCCTTCAGAGATTCTCCCCTCTCCAGTGCAATCTCATAATGAGCAGATGAGAGCAACACCTGAACACACTAATTCCATCTTTATCCCATTAACTAGAAGTTAGTGGAGTAATGTCCTATTAGTTTCAACAGTCTGAGGCCTTCCCAGAATCAACAAAACTNACACACACACACACACACACACACACACACACACACATACACATACTCTCTTTCCACACATTCAGTATGTACAGCAGTGCACNACACACACACACACACACACACACACACACACTCACATACTCTCTTTCCACACATTCAGTATGTACAGCAGTGCATATGCTCACAAAGACTGAGGCTGTTTGCTTGGTTGTTTTCAAAGTTGGCAGTGAATTGTGACATCAAGCGAAGAAGTTCAAGTATCTCGGGGTCTTCATGAATGAGAGTGAAGTGGAGGGGGGAGGTTGACAGGTGGATCTGTGAAGCATCAGCAGCAGCGCGGGCGTTGTACTGGACCGTCGTGGTACAGAAACTCAATCTCAATTTACCAGTCGGTCTGTTTCCCAACCCCCTCTCTCCTATGGTCACCAGCTTAGTGTAGCGACTGAAAGAATGAGCTCATGGACTCAAGTGGTTAAAATAAGTTTTGTTCTGGAGAGTGTCCACTGCTCCTTTGCATCAAAAGGAGCCAGCTTAGGTGGTTAGGACACCTGGTTGGAGGTACTGCAGGCACGCCCAACTGGTAAGAAACCCCAGTGCAGACCAAGAACATGCTGAGGGGATTACTTATCTCCCCTGGCCTTGGGATCCCACAGCAATAACTGGAGGGGGGTTGCCGCGGTGAAGGATGTCTGGGTTTCCTCACTCAGTCTGATGTTAATGCAACTCAGGATGGATGGATGGATTTAATGGTAGTTTATGTGGACATGTCTATAAACTATAGTATATCATTGTGTCAGTGGAGCACTGTTTTTGTACTACATTGTCTGATCCTCTCTAAAAGAATGTGGGAGAAAGTGTGTATTGTGTCTAGCCTGTTGAAGGAAGACTAGTGTGTAAATCTTTCAGTTAATATTAGTGCTGTAAGTGCTGCTATTGTTTGAGTGAATTATCATCTTATTCTCTCCACCAGTACTTCTCTGCACTCCCTCTCCTCAGGACTTATAGTTATCCTGCCTATACACCCCCCACCTCCTACTTCCTACCCCCTACCCCTCCGCTTCCTCTCACTTACATTATATGTCACCTTCAGCTCTCTCTCTCCCAACTGAGGTGGGCTAGATGCCCGCAAATCTACCTCCCTTGAGAATTTCCCGCCTGATCCGTGTGTATGTGTGTGTGTGGGGGGCATACTGTCCTTCTCTCTTCTACTCCTCATTCCCTCTCTCCTCTCCCTCATTCTCCCCATCTCCTCTATCCATTAGTACATTAGTGTATGTCAGCCTGCAAAAAAAAGTGCTATCTCTGTCAAGCCTTTCGTGAAAGGGGCACAGAGAAAGACACACATACAGAGACAGGAAGAAGACACACAAAAGATATAAAGGTTGTGCCTGTAACTTAATATATTACGTCTACAAACATTTTTGTACATGCTCGTCTGGAAGTTTGTTAAAAATCTGCCAAAATGTGCAATGTGATGTAGGTTAAAAGTAGCAAAGTGACTCCATAGCATTCACTTTCTATGGAAAAGAGAAGTGATAAATACTTTGGATTCCTCAATCGTTTATCCTACACAAATAAATGATAATCATTTAGTGCATACCATTGCTTACTTTCACAGCACTTTGCATTAGGAGACCATACTTTTAATGGAACTCAATGAGGTGGTTTTGATCACTGGCAGTAATAGACAAGGCTTTATATAACCAAAACACTGTATCCAAAAAGTCATTAATATTCCACAATCCTCATATGATATATTTATAAATACATTTGAACTAGCTGCCATATTTAGCACATGCAAAGCATGATTTGAAGGTTGCATGGGACAGAAAGCAGAATTTCTAGTGTTCAAAACATATTCAAATGAATGTCACACGCGTTACGATGTTATATATATATTCATAGTTTGAAAAAAAATGTGATTTGAAAACATTTTCATCTGAAGTACACCTGAAATGTTTTTCTTTTGAGGAAATCACCACACTTCTTTCTTTCTTTCTTGCTGCCAAGATGATTCCATGCAGAAAACGAATGCATTAGCGTGAAACTGAATCAATGAGACTTTACCTTGGACCATCTTCCACACGTTAAAAATGTCTCCCCGTCTCATCTACATTTAAATTCCCCAGCTGTTACTTATTATAGGAGGAGAAAAATGGACATTAGGTTGAAGGGAAAAAAAGAGGAAACCCTTTTTTCAAAGTCAGTACACCATCAGCTGAGGATGGAATGATACAGAAATAGTCCTTCTTTAGCGCTATTAGAGTGATCTGAATTACAAAAGCAGGATCTCTGCCACCTCCGGGAAGGAGGCTTATATGATACTGTTCTGCATCACTTATTAGAGACAGTCACTACTAATGTGCCATTGTGGTTGTGGGTTCAATTCCCAGTCGGGCTATCACTTCATATATATTACCCCTGTGTCCTTGAGCAGGGCATTATCTCAGCAGTCCCTCTGGAGAAATATGGCTCAGTGTTAATGGATGGACGATGTGCATGGAGAGCTAGATGTATATTAGCGAGCTAATGAATCTTTGATAAGTAGGAAGGCTTTGTGTGTGTCGGGAGACAAGAGGAAGAATCACAGCTAAACCTATCAACTGTGAGATGGCTTTTATTCACACAAAACCCTTGTGGAGTCTCACACTGGAATTTCCATTATAGAAACTAAATGATGTATTTGTTGGTTGCATGGAGCATATATCTGACATAAGTACCCACTGTTTTTTCAATGTTATTTTATACAGTATATCATTATAAAACCTAGAGAGTAGAGCTCATTGCATGTTTTTGTCGCTCCAACATTGTCTCATCAGTGCCTCAAACAACATGCCATCTGCAGACCCCCATAGTGCTGGACTGCTGGTTTTGGTCAGAACACAGCCTTAGTTGTTAGTACTTAAAAGCTCTGACTTGAATAAATTGTGCCGAATTGCAGTAGATGGTGCTGACAGGTTATGTGGTTACAAGTAGCTACAAATAAAATCAGATTTCTTTGTCAGCGTTGTTCATTGTTTGTAACTTGAATTGTCATTAAGAGATTTTTTTGGCCACTTGGGGCAGTGTAACATGATGAAACCTCCGTTTTGGTCTCCACCAACTCAAAATTGAATCTCTTAAGCATCTAAGTCCTTACTATGTCATTTGGTGGTGGGCATGCAGCATTCATTTGTCTTCTGTGAAAACAACTGTCTGCCACAACTGGAAACGACAATAATTCAAGTAGTGAGACTCAACCGAAACAGTTGAGTTGTTGGCAGTAAAGCAAAATCAATGAGCTGAAAAATGCTAAAACTCCCCTCAGAGCAGAGGAGTACCGCATAGCCGGGTTATAATTCTTTGGGGGTTCATCATCATAATCATCTCTTTTCACATTATAATCTGTTATTATTGTAGAAAATCTTGATTAAATCAGTTTTAAAGTCTCATTTCACATGCTTTCTCACTCATGGGAAGAGCTATAGGTACAAATGTGAAACATTCACCATGCATTGAACAAAGGAACAGCATCATTAACTGATTCATACAGTACAGTACAGTAGAGTACAGTACAGTTAATATAGAATCCATACCATAAATGCTATTAATACTGACTATGATAAAAAAAAAAAGGCCTGTCTTGTCTTGCCTGTGGATGAGCAGGGTGCCAAATTTGCACTTCAGATATTTCAGACTTTTTCCGCGTTTAACAGTTTCCAGCTGCTTCCCTCACTATGATGTCATGCGCATATGCCTGCAGTATGAATGCGGCATATTGTGACGGCGGGAGGAAAATGTGCAACAACAAATAAGCCAGTGTTAACCCCGCGACTCCAGAAATGTGGGACCCCTTAACCCCTGTAGACATCACCAGTGGCACTGGCACTGAGTCAGAATGTCCTGCTGCTGCCGGGGCATGTACGGCCATGAGTGCAGACAAACAACAGGCTACACACACACACACACACACACACACACACACATAGGCAGACATTCAGCAACAGCCAGCTATGTGGTCAGACAGCTGTTGTGCTGATGACCGGTGTCAGGTGCCAGTGGCCTGATTCAAGCTGGCTAACCCCCCTCACATCACAACATGTGTCTGCACAGATACGGGAGGTGATGGGCCGACATGTGTCTGTGCATCTGGAGAACAACTGGCATGTTGGGGATAGTTGTGTGTACGTGCGTGCGTGTGTGTGTGTATGTGTACACCNTGATGGGCCGACATGTGTCTGTGCATCTGGAGAACAACTGGCATGTTGGGGATAGTTGTGTGTATGTGCGTGTGTGTGTGTGTGTATGTGTACACTTTGTGTGTTTATGCAGGTGTGCTCGGCAGTGCACTGAACAAGCATCAAGGAAAGGATGTTGCGCGCGCGTGTGTGCGCGTATGTGTGTGTTTGACAGTCTTCAGTATTAACATCAAGGGGGAAGATGCTGTCTGAATGGATATGTTTATGTCTGATTAGAGGGCAGAAGAGCCATTTCAGTGTGTGTTTGAGTGTGTGTGTTATGTTAATCTCTTGCACATCTAGGGAAGGATGCAGCCTGCGTGGGTGTGTGAGTGTGTATACATGTGCATCTGATTAGAAGGCACATGCAGGAAAGGATACAGACGGAGCACACAGAGGGCCTATTTCCCATTTGTTTGTGTGCATATGAGCAAATGTGTGTATCAGTCTCTGAGAGATACTGATCCTTAGATTATAGAGAATCTCGCCCAACTTGTGTGTGTATGCGCGTGCGTTTAGTGTTCATCTTCATCAGTGTGTGTTGTGTTTAGTGTAGGAAGCAATGTGTGTTTACATATTACAGCAGCTGTGCTTTCCTCATGTAGAATGGGAGCTGCCCACCTGATGCCAGGGCAGCTTCCACACTAATAACACACTGCACACACACACACACACACACACACAATTTCACACGCACAAACGGTGCCAGCAGACATTTTTTTTGTACCAGAGTGTGTGTGCTGCAGAGAAGGGGGATGAGGGGGTGGATGGGAGAAAGGGGCAGCTGCAGTGTAAAGCCTTCCTCAACTGTTCCTCTAGACTGCCCCATCTGTCTATCCATTAATACACACACACACACCCATACACTAATGCATACACAAGGTCCTTCTGTCGTCTTATCAGACACACATGGCATACTTCACACTCACTAGGGTCCGTCACGACAATTACTTTTGCATTCTCTGACGCGTGAAGGAAAAAAAAGCTCGCTCCGACTACAAAACACCCTTTCCGTTTTAAAGCAACAGTTTAAATAGGGGAAACTGTGTCATGAGGTGAATCCGTGGTCATGTACAGATGGCTGACAATAATGAACAATCATGTGATAATGTTGGCACGGACTCGTCAAGTCTTGGGAATATTGGATTAAATTTTGTGCCATAATAAAAAAGACAAAGACACATTGGCAGGCAACGCATATGACAATAACTGCACACCAAAATGTATCATCGGAGCTACAATATATAAAGAAATTACAGCTCCAGCATGGCATATGTTTTTTTTTTTCTCCCAGCCTTCAGTCTGGGAACACTTGTGTGATCCAGCCGCTGTTGTCATTGTCCTCACCTTCTCTGTAAGTGCTTCAGTCCAACTCGTCAGCCAGACACAAGGACACCGGGGGCCACGGCTCAGCACCCGTATGTTAATGAGAAAGACAGAGAGAAGACTTGGCAGCGGGGGTAGGAGGGTGGAGGACGGGGGTCAAGGGGATGTAATGAAATAGAACATAAGAAGGTTGAGTACAAGGGACAGAGCATGTCAGAGAGAGCGTGCGAGTTAGAGCGTCGTCCTTGATGATGTTTATGATATTGATTGGCTACCCTCTCCAGAAGACTGCTGATTTCTGATTCGGACACTCGCGAACACTGTGATTGCAACGAGAACATCTAATGTCTCGAGTAGCCTCTGCAATCAAAGACAATGACCCTTCACTCCATGTACACTCTCTCACACCCACACCCACCACCATACTCATATGCGTACTTACTCACATACAAAAAAAAAGTTGGACCATGAAACGGCAGGTTATTTTCTATCTTATTGCTACACTGAAGGTGTTGCTCAGTCCAGCATGGGTAGCTTCTTATTGTGCTTGTCCTTAGGGCTGGGCAATATGGGCAAAATGAAATATCATAGTATTTTTTAACGAATACCCCAATATTGATATTTTACACTATGGATGCTTTCATAATATTTTCGTGGTGACATTTTTAATAATCATCAGTAATGTGGGTATAATGACCAAGTAGATAAATGTAGATAACAGAACAGTGTGTTAAGCTCAGAAAATTACATTCATACTCCTTTTAAAAACAGGAAAAGACACTTATTCCATAGCATTATATTAAGACATTCAAAATATAAAATATCATTGTATTAATATAATGTCTATTTATTGCCCAGCCCTACTTATCCTGCTGGATTTCATTCTAGTAATCATGCTGCTTTTCAAGATGTCAGTAAACAAGTTGGAGGAAGTGGGAGGAGTTGGTGCCAGGACAAAAAAAAAAAGTCCCATTCATTTTTTTTTTTTTCACACAGTGTTGCCATGACTCATAGTTTGAAGGACGTCTACAGCTTAGATTAGCATGAGAGTTAAATCCGTTTAATAATAAGTACAACAGATAAACAACTGCACATGAAAATATCTGGTTCTTTTTGATTAATAAGGTAAAAGTGCAAGACTTTAAATGTAACAATTTAAGGGTTAATTTAACTATAGCTCCCAACATGCATTTTGTAGAGAAACAACTAACTGACAAGCTTATAATTACCTTTAATTTCTAGGTCACCTTTAGAGTGGATTCAGTAATCATGGCGCCACATTAAATTTACAACTTCAACAAATTGCGCTTCTGACCGGCTTCTTCTCCATAGCAACTGCGGCCGAGGCATGTGAGTACTGCAGTTTTCAAAATCACAGACAAGATGTAATTTATCAGAAAACAAAGTAGAAGGTATTAAGTACTGTAGCACTAAGAAGTTTGTTTAAAGACAAATCTGAAATAATAAAAACACATCTAGAACCTGCAGCTTGTCTCACTTCACTGTTGTCATGGCAATTAAAATGATGCCACAAGTGATATATAGAAAGAATGTCCAAAACTATAAAGATAATGGGTAAGATAAAGGATAACAGCTACATATACCATGAGACTAGCAGTTATAATACTAACAGTACATTAATGGCTAGCTCTTTATGCTATCATTGTGTTTTTTCTTACACAAATTTGCATTCTCTCTTCATGTCTGTGCTCTTTCTACTCCCCCTCCCACCCCGCCTCCTTTCTCTGGCCTGCCTCTCCATGCGTGCTTTAACTGATCTGGTACAAATGCAAAAATCCAGATTATATTTTGTGGAATGGCCTGGCTGCGTGCCTGTCGGGCCGCATCACAGAATTTAGTTTGAGAAGTGAGGTAAGACACAAAACAGATCAACAGACACACCGGGAGAGGACTACAGAGTAAATGTATGCAGGTTGATGGAGAGAGAATGGACGAGGACAAAGACTCAACCAGAGCTGATGTTCAGCCATCTGGCCTGCGTGTGTTTGTGTGTGTGTGTGTGTGTGTGTTTGTGTGTGTGTGAGGGCCAACTTCTATTGTATCTGGATACAGTGGAGAAAATGACTTAGATTACCAAGACTGATATCAAAGTCACACTGTAGGACACGCTCCAAGTGCCAGCCCTATACACACACACACACACACACACACACACACACAGTGCCTGTCTCTCAAGCAGCCTTTTGGTTTTCATTGGGAAGCGTACAAAGCATTTAGCCGAAAGACAGGCAACCGTTGCATCGTGTGTGTGTGCCAGCTTGTGTGTGCTGAAGTCTCTCCTCTAATTGAAGTGTACGGTGACTTGGCAGACTGCCTGATGTTGCAGAGTCATATGGAGGGACAATAGAAGATGACACAGAGAGAGAGAGAGAGAGAGAGAGAGAGAGAGAGAGAGAGAGAGAGAGAGAGAGGGTGAGAGAGAGAGAACGAGAATAAAAAGAGGAAGGATGGATGAGTTTTTATAAACCAATGACAGGAGAGAACTGGAGAGAAATGTAGGAGAGAATAGAAGATGAAAGTGGTGGGTGGGTGGGGGGGTGAGATTGGGGTGAGGGGGGGTTTAGAGGAGAATAGGAATGAGCTGATGATGGAGAGAATTAGACAGTAACAACAGAGCTAATGGAGTTAGCTTCCCCCCCAGTGAATCATAATGCACCAATATTACATTTCAGATACTACTTCATATGTTTGAAGTCATATCTCTAAATGGCTCCGATATATATTTGATGAGGACATTCCTTTTAGTCCTTTTTATTAAGAGAAAACCAGCTAAGCACATTCACATGGGAAGATATGTGGGTATTTTTTTTCTTTCTTTTTTAGCGTTGCACGTTTCTTTTTGTGCGTTTGTCATTGCTCGCTTGCGTCTCTGTGCGTCAGTGGCGCTTTCGTGTGGCATCTCAGGTGTTAGCTGTCACACGCACACACTAATTAACACTCAATATGAGAAGGCTTAATCTGCTCAGTCTTGTCGCTCTACAAAGCGCATGTATGCGCNCAGTGGCGCTTTCGTGTGGCATCTCAGGTGTTAGCTGTCACATGCACACACTAATTAACACTCAATATGAGAAGGCTTTATCTGCCTAGTCTTGTTGCTCTACAAAGCGCATGTATGCGTGTGTGTTGATATTGGTGCGTGATATGGTCTTGTGCCCCCGATCACCTTTCGCAGCCCAGCACCGGTTATTCCAAGCTTCAAAAGCGCCAGGCATTTAGCTCCACTCTTATCTGTGGGTGTGTGTGTGTGGTTGGATGTGTGTGTGTGTGTATATATATATATATATATATATATATATATATATATTTGTGCGTGTGTTTTGACAGCCTCCGTGTTTTCTCCTCTCCTCCAGCATCTAAATTTAAATCCATAAAACTCTTCAATCCAGTTGTAGGAGGTGTTATATTTTTCACCATTTCATTTATTTGTCATTTGTTATTTCAGATTAAAATAGAGCATACGTAGTGGCACAATATGTATGCAAAGATTTTACAATAACTGCACTCTTTTTTTTCCCTACCCTGTGCAGTTCTGTTTGCTTTATTCCTTTTTATTATACTTCTCAAACAGGTTTTATATTTTGTTTTCTTCTCACTCTAATCGCAAATCCATGAGTGCAGTCTCTTTTTATGTATATGTCTTGCTTTTTAAAAATATCTAATTCACCTCATGCCCCATCCACTTTATTCTAGACATACCCTCCCCCTCTCTTTCGCTCTCTCTCTTCATTTTTCCTGATTTTACATATAAAAAAACCACATTCCCTACACACACACACACACATGCACACAACGAGCACAAAAAAAAAAAAATGAACAGCCCGCATTTGAAGCCTTTAACGCTCCAACCAGAACCATCCACCGATGAGCCAGAGCAGTGAGGTTAATCCACCAGATTACATCAGATTACAATGCACTGGGGAAGGCTGAATAGGAGATTATGGCAGAGAGATGAGGGATAGAATAATGGATGGATTGGGAAGGGAGAGTGATAGAAGTTAAAGGATCAAGAATAGATAAAGGGATGGGTGTTTTTCTGATATGAACTCTAGTCGAAGCATCGATTCATCTGTTTTTTTTTTGTTTTTTTTTTGTTCTGTAGAAATACCAAACACACTGAGCTGTGCAGCTTTGTCTGACCAGATGTTCTCCTTTGTGCCATGACTGAAAGGAAATGGTAATAATATAATGTCTCTATAGCTGTGTTTTCATTAGATTGTCAAGCAAAATTTAAGAAAATGTTCCAGAACATAAAAACAAATGAAGTGTGTTTCTGTCAGCATGTAAAGCATAGAGCATAGATCCAGATGTCGTGAAAGTACCATGCAGTGGATTTAGTGAAACTGCTCTAAAATCTGCTGTATTCAAGTCGGGCTCTTCATCCAGTAAAACAAGACAGGAGGACAAATCTACTGACCTCCATTGACCAACCCTCTGCCTTGAGGAAGCTATTGCCTTTAATGAAATTTTGAGNTTCATCCAGTAAAACAAGACAGGAGGACAAATCTACTGACCTTCATTGACCAACCCTCTGCCTTGAGGAAGCTATTGCCTTTAATGAAATTTTGATATTTTTCCTTCAGCATGAATGATTCATCTGAAACCAACAAGTCCTCCAAAATAAACAACTAAACAGATTATTAGTCGCTGCCTTCCCAAAAAGGACCCATGTGAAAATTCTGTGACCTGACCACTCGATCGGCAGGATGATGTTTGTCGTTTCCGTCCAAAAACTGTTTTCTGGTGTGTGTTGACATTCTGTTCTCTGACCCTGTGGCGTGACATTTAATCCATGAGCAGTCACGCTGGTGGTTAATGGAACCATGAGACCTTTGAGATTTCTGACCAGGTCAATGGACCACACAGTTGCCTGTATCCATGCACCATAACATATGACTTCCTCACATTGTGAGAAAACAAGACTCTCCAAGAGACATTGGTCAATGTGGTGGAACTGTACAGCTTTGTTTTTACTTCTTTACTGCAGACTAAAGAAGAGGCATTTTCAGATATTATGTAACAACTCATACATGGAAAAGATAACTAAGATTACAACTATATCAGTTAGAAGCAGGGCTGCAAGAAATGGTGCTTCTTTATCCGACTAATAGTACAATAAGGAAGTAAAGCAAGCTGTCATGACCTGGCTCAGATTGCTGTAAAGTAATTTATTTACATGACTAAACCAAAGCCGTATATGTTGAATTAGCAGTGTATGGGTCTGCATGGATATGAGAAAATGTTGAGTGCCAAAATGAAAGAAACATGAAAAAAAGAGAGTGGATGTGGCTGATGGCAGAGAGAGAAAGACAGAGACTGATTGAACAGGCCAGTTTTTAAAAGGTTGCCCAGCCCATAGCCCAGGTGGACTGCTTCTGGCCTGATAACCTCCACTCTGCTTGGTTGCTTCCAGAAAGGAGGATGAGAAAAAAAAAAGAGCAAGCAAACTGGCCAGGCAGACTAAAACAACACTGGCCATCACAAAATAGAGGAATATTTATAAGTTTATAAGTTAAGATAAGGAACAGCAGCAAATACTCACATCAGAGAAGCTTGANAAAAAAAGAGCAAGCAAACTGGCCAGGCAGACTAAAACAACAGTGGCCATCACAAAATAGAGGAATATTTATAAATTTATAAGTTAAAATAAGGAACAGCAGCAAATACTCACATCAGAGAAGCTTGACCTTCAAGCGTTTTGGAATTTTTGCTTGAAAAATACTTTGATGATTAGTTAATAGTCAAAAATATATGCCAGTTGATTGTTTTAATTGTTGAATCTCTAGTTTGAACCAAATATCTATAGTGAGGGCTATTTTCAAACTATTACGGTCATATGACAATATAATTAAAGGTACAGTGTGTAGGATTTAGTGCCTTCTAGTGGTGAGGTTGCAGATCGTGACAAACTGTATACTTTGCCCACATATCTCAAGCATGTAGGAGAACCTGCAGTGGCTGTGTACCTTATGAAAAACAAGAAACAACTTCTCTAGAGCCAATGTTTTGTTTGTCCTTTCTGGGCTACTGTAGAAACATGATGGTGTCCACTCCCACAATTATTCTTATTTTCTGTTGATTATGCACTAATTAAACCATATTTATGAATATTATATTAAATTTCTGCCAATTAGTTCCGCGAGACGCCACAAAATTCTGCACACTGTATGTTTAAGTGGGTTATACTCTCCCTCATTTGACTGCATTTGACTGTGCTGGTGGGCGAGAGCAGAATCTACACTTAGGGAACAATAGCAGGATAATTTATGGTCAATTAAACACTGGTACAATTACATTATTCCATGGCCGCCTCCTCCAGGGGCCCACCGGTGCACTTGCAGGGTCCCTGTCGCTGTCCCCAGGGTCCAGTTGGAAAACAGCTGGACAGGAGTATGTAATCAGGTTAACACAGTATTCACAGCCTCTATATAAAATAAAATAAAAGGACATTTGGTTTATTAACAGAGTAGCAACATTATCTCCAAAGCAACAGACGGTTTCTTCTCTGCAGTGTCAGCAGCTGTTTAACACTTCACATGCTGGATTACTGCGCTGTTTCACATTGTTTCTCAACTGTTCTTTATCTTAAGTTATCGTCTTCTTTCATGTCACTTTTTCTCTCTTTCCTTTGATAATCAGTTTTTCTCTTCACTTAACAGTTGCCTATGATCTCTTAAATTTCTTTTTCTTTGTGATATTATATGTCCTAATTAAAAAAAGCAATAGATGGCTTTAGGCTTTATTTAACAGTTAAATAGAGTGTGGTTAATGAAGCAAGTTGCACTGTATTTATATTTGCATGAAAGTGGTAGAAACAGTGTAATACACAACAAATAGGGGCAA
>JANJYP010113274.1:0-24764 GCA_024605115.1 Rastrelliger brachysoma | reverse complement strand
TTTGTTTGTGTATTATATGGTAGATAATGGGATAATCCATAAACAAATATTAGTATGATAACATATGACAATAAATCACTGGTTTATTTTATTTCATTGGCCCTTATTAATATTTTGGAACTGGCCTGTGTTATCATAGCAGATTTTCAATGGCTTGTTAATACAAAGGTTTACTGCAGAGGACAATTAAGGAAGCTGGAAAGCGTGGCATCTATTTGTACCATCGTCACAATGTTGCAGGGTTGGTGCGCTGGCAGATCCAGCCGATAGCACAGACAGATGGAGAAAGGGCAGGAGTGCCGCTGCCTTCTCCGGTTGCCATGGTGAGGGAGGAGGTGAAGTGTGTGGAGAGACAGCCATTGTAAGTAAAGTAAAAGGAGAGTGAATTATCATTCAGCAGGTGGCACTGATGCTGTGTCCCCACCACCAGGTAATGAATAGTGCTGGCCTTCCTGTACACACAGGGAGGGCAATAATCTCCCATCAGCCACCTTCCTGTTCACAGCAGGTAAAAGACCTCACACTGTTGATTGACTTGTCAGGTCAGTGGGTACGTGAACCACAGAAATATAACATCTCTGCCAGTTTGATCATTGGGTGACTAGGCAGATAGGACAGCATATATATTATAACTTTAATACATTTCTTTCCAACTTATGGAATTATTTTCAATGCTGTATGATCTTCTGAAGAGGATAAGGTGTGGTGTGTGGTATTAGAAAGGGACAGTGGAAGTGGAAATAAGCCCCCTTTATTCAATATCGATTTACATTTTATATAAAAATTACTTACATTTAATACATTTCTTCAAAATACAAGCAGCCAAACAACATACAAATCAAATACAAAATTATAAAATTTCTTATATTTATCATCTTCCTTTTCTGAAGTAACAGATGTGTTTTTATAATAACTCTTAATAACCTTTTTGTAGCTGTGGTAAATCTCTTTCTTGTCTACATCTTTATTCCATCTGTTGATATATGAGCTCTAGAAAAATATGGTATTCAGTATCTGTTCTTTCAGTGTACAGTACAGGATCTGGGAATCTGATCTGAACATTCAAGGTGGGCTTCAATCTCCTTCACCAAAAGATAAGTTCATATGGTATATTATTGTTGAAACAGGACAGATGGAGCTTGAAATCTGTGGAAATGGAAATGACAGAAGATCAATGGAATTACATACTGCGTGAGAAAACATTGTGTTGGTATAACGGCCTTCAGAAGAAATCCAGTTGGTAGATCCATTAGGTACGNATGGAATTACATACTGCGTGAGAAAACATTGTGTTGGTATAATGGCCTTCAGAGGAAATCCAGTTGGTAGATCCATTAGGTACAGGGTGGGGGCAAATCCTCAAAAGTATCAAGTTCCTCTGCTCAGTTGTGAAGCTTTGTGGTCTGTACGTCATAATTGATGTGAAAAAAAAGAGAAAGCCTTAGCAACAAACCGCCTAACTCTTTACGATACTTACATTTGTTCAGAAAAATTGAGCCAAACCTTCCTTCATTACCTTCACAAAACTATACAGTTTCCATTTCCCCCTTAAACTAGAAACAGATACGGGTACAAATCTGAGCGCTGCATTTTATCTGTGCAGAAGTGTGGCTTATGGTGTTAATAAAATTTTTGCAAGTCAGCAGCTTTACTTCAGTGTCATACAGTATACAGTATAGTGCTGTATAACTTATGTTTGACAAACATTAGAAAGCAAACAGTAAATGAAAAATAAAACTCTTCAGCAACACCAACAAGGACATTATGCTGATGCTAAACCAGTAAAACCTAAAAGCCTCATATAGGAAATAGAAAATTCTTGTTTCCTCCTTCATATTATACATTGTACACTGTGGTAAAAAAGAAGTACAAAGTGTAAAGTTAGGCTATGCGGCGGTTTCATGAATTGTCCCCTCTAGTTTCTTTGGGAGTAGCTCTCTCCTCTCGTCAATACTGATGACTGGCTTCCGACAGTTTTGCCCGTCCATATAGATCTTTGCATACACTGGGTTGGAGTAATTCATGGGCTGTATAAGAAAGGAAAAAAGATGAAGGCAAGAAATATGGGTAAATATTCATTTATATATTACTTATATTACTGTAGAACAATGACAGTCATGAAGCTGCATGGATAGTTGTTTTTTTATTTTAGCCAAATGGAGGCAGAGGAACCAGCTGATTGCAAGAACTGTGTTTTGGCCATTATTCACTCACATTCTAGCTCATTTTTCATCTTTAGCTCATATTGAAAACAGAATCTCTGCTTAATGCTCTAATGTGTCTACCAGCTAGCTGCTAATTCGCTCTGTCTGCTGCTTAGTAGTTCAAAGCCCGCTCATCATGAAATAATCAAAAGAGATGAGAAGTCAGGTGATAATTCTCTGTAAGGTTCATCATACAACCCACCGCCTGCTAAACATTACACATAATCATTTGCGTGCAGCTGTAAGGAAGGCCACAGTGATTGTCAGCTTGAGTTAAATATATGAGTAACGCAGTGCAAAGAAATACATACGACCTGTGCATATTAATGAATGATTACTCAGCATGCAATAACACAATAACAGACATGCAATAAGAAGGCAAGTTACACATAAAGCCATCCAAGCATATTTTTCAGTATTTTCAATTTAATAGCAGGATATTTTAGTACTTAACTGTTTCAGTACTCAACAGCATTTTGTGACTGTTGATATTAGATTGCTTCACTCTGGCCTGATTTATATTTTGTACAGGCAAACATATCAATTTAATCAAAAAAGTTTCCAGGTTACTGCTCGGTGCACACTGCTTGCCTACAGCCTTTAAAGGGATAACTCATATCCTTATCTGGCAAACATATATTGAGGTTTTAAAAAAAAAAAATCACCTGTCCAGGAATTACCTCCTTGGGCACAGAATTGATGCCCAAGGTGCGAGGGTCACTGGATTTTACACACCAGCCCTGTAATAAAACAAGCACTGTTTATCATGCAAACATTACATTTGCCAATAACAGCTGTCAGCAAACATTTGACTAGTTATCTACATGCACAAAACTATAAAAATCAGTCTAGTTAAAGAGTTATAGGACTGACATTCAACTCAAAAGTAGAACTGAGTGAAAAGAAAAGTCAAGGATTGTTGGGGACCAGGAGAGAACAGTGAAAGACAGAAGCTACTTTAGATTCAAGTCAGCATGCCTCTGTTGAAAATACAGCCAGATTGGACTGACAATAGCAGATGTCAAAGTTGTCAGGGCAAGAAGCAATAGCATTAGGCTTGAAGCTCTAGCAGGTGAGCTAGATAACAGTCAGTGTCAGTGAATGTGGTATGAATCATTTGATATGTTGAGTGTAAGTGAGAGGTTGAGGGCCATGGACAGAATAAATCACCAGTGAGATGAAAAGTCCCGTTGGTTCATGGCACTTGTACATTCCTGCGCACTGGACAGCTTTAACAAAACCTCTGCAGAACCACATGTAATTGTAACTGAGTCATCCCCATACTAGAGAGCACATTTACCCGGTTGTTGGAAAAAAGAACAAAACAAAAAGTTAATCATATGAAGCTGGGAAATAGTTTGGAATTTGTGGTTGGTTTCCCTGTGCCTTTGAAATTAGATTCTTATCAAACTAAAACTTAAATCCACATTTCTGATAATACTTGCAATTCTCACTGTCTGACTTGCGTGTCACATGTAATACCTATTTCTGATGAATGTGTTTCAATGATTTTTATTTCAGTCATTTGAAAAAAAAAAAATCCAATTTACTTCTAATTCAGTAAAGTTCTTCATTTTAATGAGATTTGTTTTAAATATTTTTTTGATGTTAAAAGAGACTTTCACATCACTCCTAGATACCAAGTCAATGAGTTTTTATATAGCATGATTGACATGTCACCACTTGTTTGGTTGTGTTATGACTGTTAGTACTTTCATATTGTTTTGGATGCCTATGCATAATTATTGTATGTAGACTTGCTGTCAGAGCACATGAGGGATATTCGATTGTGCATGCCTCTGTGCTGATCGGTGGAGTGCTACTACTGGACAGTAATGGACATCTACTGTATCCTTCCACCTGTCCTGACAGCATGAGTAATAAAAACAAGGCTAAATGTGCATTCAGTTCATGCCCTCTCAACAGCATCAAAGCCCATCATCCACCTGTGTCTAACAGCTATAAAGACTTGACTACCCTTTATGACCATGTACTATACCTCTCTGATGGAATACAGGTTATTCATATTTCAACTTATGTAGTATACTTTGTGAAATATCCAATGCTGAGTACTACCTATCCATTCCTGGACCAGAGACTGAACACTGCTTAGGTAGTTACATTACTAACAGATTTTACACCTGAGCCTTGCTATAAGGTGGCATGGCTTCTTAACAAGACAAACTTTTCTAGTTATAACCACACACTGAGCAAATACACTTTGTCACAGTGTCAGCAGGTGTATTATTGCATTACATAAACCAAACATAGTGCAAAGACAAAACTTATAAGTTTGCTTTCCAGACAGATGAAACGCTTATATTTGCTGTTATTGTGGTGGTTAGTTTAATATGAAGCTCAGCACGCAAACCTTATGAGGGTCCAGTGTGAAGTTGGGTCGCAGCAGGCTGCCTGCATCAGCATGGTTGTCATGGTCCACTTCATACATATTGTATGACGGGTTCCCAATCTCCACGTTTATCCCTCCGTTCGTCATGGGCTGCCTCTGGACACGTTTTCCCCTGAGGTGTGTGGAACCAGCCATCATTAACATGACACACAACATGCAGGTCAACATGCTGTACAGCCCCGCAAGGCTCTGCACAACAAATTGCATTGCTCTATTTGGCATACTTGGTGTGGATAACTTTGCTAGGTTGAACTAAAAGCTGAATTATAATCAGAAGCTCAACACAGAGGTCGCTGTTCTGCAGAACAAACAAACACACACAAGCACACTTTTTATTTAAAAAGCACAGATATCTATTATCTTTAAGCACTATGTAGTTGGTTCTCTCATCATCTGCTACTGCCTGGAATCCAGTTTTTTTTTCATCATTTCATTCTTTGTTTACTTACCTTTGCCTCCTTCTGCAGATGTAAACACCCGCTACCACCATCACAATTAAGATGACCAGCAGGACCAAGGGAACAATGATCGCTATACTCCCTGGGGGACAGTCAGAGGAGAGATAATACATAGAGACGTGTTGAAAGAACAGAGATGGTTTCAGATATCACTAACTGTGGCTTCACAAAGGGCCATTTTGAAAAATGTTTATTTCCTTTTTTTCACTCACTTAATTTACATCAACAGCTGTCCAGTATACATGGACCACACTACAAATGTGTATTTATGTGTATGGCTTCAGAACTTCTACAAAGACATTTATTTAATTATAAAATGCTCCTATTTTACTTCAGCTTGAGTTCACATAAACAGACCAGTCACATTAGCAAAACTGAGAATGTGAACAATAGCTCCAATAATTTATCAACCTGCTGCATGAGGGCTGTTGTGTTCAAATGCTGCTAACTGGCTAGATTGAATGGAGCTCAGTAATTCCTCAAAATCAGGAGTAAGTCACTCTGGTGTATGTGTAGGTGTTTAGAAATGCAATGATTTTTAAGGTGTGCAGGTAATAATTCAAATGAAATAGAATGCAGTCCCTGTAGAAATGACACATTCAATTCAATAATTAATTAAAACAGTGCATTTTGAGATTTTATAAGAAGGCTCACTGAAATTCCCAATACTCACCTCCACTAGTATTGTCTGATCTGCTGCTTTTAGGGGCGGGTCTCTCACACTGTGTTCCTGCCCAATTGGCTGAACATCTGGAGGTCAAAAGAAAGTATAAATAAACTAACATTAGCATATGGCACACTTTTTCCTGGCAGAAAAGAAACGGCTGAGAAAACAATGAACTATTGTATGGCATGGCAGTGGCTTACATATACAACACATTATGATTCAATCTGGCTATGAAGTGCTTTGATCCTAAACAAACAACACACCACCTGGAGAGAGAGCACTCTATGTACATGTTTACGTCCAAAAACAGTGGGTGAGAATTTACATGTTGAATATTCAGTGTAAAAATCAAATCAAAGGATGACAGCGGGACAACAAGTCGTCATCTCATTTGTGTTCCGATGGGATCCGATGGGCGTGATGTATGACCCTTGTTAGAGGAGGTGATATCTAATTTCACACGACTGACGCAGATGGGTCTGTAAAGCATGAGTGATTTGGTGGGTGCGACCGGATGATGACAGAATGAAATTACTCTAAATTACATGCACTGTATGAATCAAAACACCAGGCTATCAAAAATAAGAATGCAGCCCCATGAATCACGCCCTGATGAATGAAAAGTCACACCACAAATTTTAATAGAAAATTGATCTTGTGTGGGAAGCATGGACCATGAAAAGACTAATCTCTTAAATGTTTTTTTTAACCCTGTATTGGAAACATTAAAAATAACCACCAATTAGTTATGAAATGTTCATCCTAGTAAGGTTACAGTACACATACAGTAGGTGATGACTGGTCAATAACAAACATATTCAACTTGCCATCATGCACATGTTGCAAATGCACAGACTGATGCCCACATCACATTGACATTCTCACATTTTAGATTCCCCCCTGGTTCCTGTGTGCTGGGTGAGGACTTCATGAGATGGGTGAATGGGTGGCAGTGAGGGGCAGCAAAGATTGAGTCATGCAGCAACTCATAATGTAACAAGTGCCACATAAGCTAACACCTGGTAATGTGCAGTGGATTAATATTTACAAAAACAGGTTGCTAAGCATAGTTAATAAAGTCTCTTCAAAGTAATTTCATTGCTCAAAATATAAAATTAATAAAATATTAGAAAGTCATAAGTCTGTGCCAAACTGCTAACATGACTACTATTACTTCTGATGATAATAATTATACAATTGCTCTTGACACTGTGCAATACATTTGTTTAGTGTATTAACTAGTCATTAAACTCTAAAGAGGTTGCATCTTATTTTATATGACATTTTGTCTAATTCTCATAAAAGAAGCTATAGATAACTCTTAAAATGACAAAAAATGTAAACATAGTGTATATACTTATGTAAGTGTTTCAAGTGAGTAATTACACTAAAAGCAATTATTATTATTATGAAAGATCAACTGAGAAAGTAACAAAATATAATGTTCAAGCTGATTACAGCTTAGGATGTTTGCCATTTAACAATAACTTTACAAGCTTTCTGATTACAGTTAGTTAACCATCTTGTTGTCCTTGCAACCAGTGTGACAAAACACCTAGAATCACCTAGAATGGGGACACAGCAATCATTTACAAATGTCAGTAAGTAATCATCCCTGAAAATCATAAGGTTGAGCACTTACTACATGATAAGTTGCTACAAGGTGGCACAGTGACAAAGAGCCCGTATATTGGAGTCAGGCTAAAATGGAGCCGGATGGAGTTGGAGTGGAGGTGTGGACAAAAGGGGGTGAGGGGCTCTGAATACAGCTGGAGAGGTGACCTACTTGCAGCGTGGTTTGTTAAGAGCTGTTAATGTGCACATCCCCTCATTCTGACAGAAGTAATCGCAGGGGTTGGCCAGCTCATCACAACGTTGGTTCTTGAACCCTGACGTGCAGCTGCAAAACATTGTGTTGGGAGTGATAAAAGGGCCCAGAGAACGTATATTGTTGAACTTTTG
Organism: Rastrelliger brachysoma; assembly: GCA_024605115.1. Lineage (NCBI taxonomy): Eukaryota > Metazoa > Chordata > Actinopteri > Scombriformes > Scombridae > Rastrelliger > Rastrelliger brachysoma. Next base: position 17,063 of record JANJYP010113274.1, on the reverse strand, counting down.
GCTGCTTGATGAATGGAGACTGAAACACTAATCTCTTTCAACAGCTTCAGTTATAAAATGGAATAAGTCAAATTAGCAAAATTCAAATAATTGTTTTGAACACAGAGCAACTCCACTGCTCACCAAGTGAGGGGAACATCTGCAAGAAAAAAATCTGTTACAGCGGTCTGTATATTGTATGTTGATGTATATTTCCATGAGAAATAAGGTAGGATTTTAGTAACAAAAATCAAAGATAGTTGACAGTTAATTGCCAAGAATGCAGGATCTTGAAGTGTTTTTACTAATATCTGAAGTGCTGGAGATGGCAAATAATTTACAATGCATCAAAATATGTATTTTGGAGAAAAAAAGAAAGAACATACATATATGTATACTGTATGTAGATCCCTAACACATACACATAATTTCAACTCAATCACAGTGTAAGGTTATTCAACAATCTTTTTCTTGAGGTTAACAATAAATATAATTTCGAGTATTTAATAAAACAACCAAACTGAAGAATATACGTCCATATAAGTTTTGATGTGCTATTATTAAAACAGTTGTGCATTGCTGAAGGGATTCAAACCGATGGAAATGTGTCCGTGTAGAGAAAGTCTGCAGTGTTTCACATGGAGTCTAAGACAGGGAACTTTTGGATCCAAAATTTAGTAGTGAATGTCAACTTCGAAGCAAAACAATCTCTGAGGAAGAGTGTGAGAACTTTTGCCTTTGGTTTACTTTAACATTTAAAAAAAATACATGTCCTTTCCTTCTTCAAGAAGAATATATGAGCTGTCCAAACCGAGGTATTTTGGATACGGTTTGCCATTCTAATAAATCACAGTTGGCCTGGAAAGAAATGTTATTCATTGTGAAAGACTGCTCATAGATTAATACCACCTGAGCTATAATCAAATGCAGTGCTGTGTGAAAAAAATCCCTCAAGGAAGAAACTGAAAACCCATTTATAAAGCCATAAAATATGAGGATACAATATTTTACTGTAATAGTGGAAATGGAAAGAATGTTTGTCAGCATTAGAACAACAGAAACAGTGTGCCAAAAACATTTTTTTATATCAGCATACACCTGCTTTTGTGCATACATCATGCATAGCCTGTGTCTCATCAACAGCATCAGAGGTGAGTAATATTTTAGATACCTATGGATAAAATAACAATGTCATTTACTACGGAGTTATGGGTTTATTGATCTAACTGGTCAGCACAGTTGCTGAAGTAAATGAGGTTTCTGTAGTGTGGAAAAGAAAAAAAAGTGAGCTATTGCATATCTGAAATGCTTTTTGAAAATATTGAGATAATGAGGTGAGTGAGTGGATGCTATCTTTATTTCTCTAGAATCATCATAAAAAGTGAAGCAGCAATACCCAGCAAGATAAAAAGGATTGATGAAATATACATTTACTATATTTACCATAGTATTAACATCAAACACTCTTATACAGACATATTCATCACCCTACATAATCTCTGCTCTTTTCAGCAAATAATAAACCACATTATCAGGATTTGTTAACCTCAATTGAATAAGATGGGATCATTTGCATAGAAATTGATTCTATTCCCTCGAATTTGTGAGTGATGGCTGCAAATTTCAATTTAACTACAGTGGACAATGGGCAGTTTAAAAAAAAATTGAGAGTTGGCTTTAGAAATGGATTTCCAATTTCCTCCTTGGGGTGATTTTTTTTTAACTCAGCACTGCATGTGATTATAGCTCAGGTGGTTTTTAATCTAGAGACGACGCTTTGAGTAGCCTTTCACAATGATTTCCTCATGTCTGCTAGTCAAGCTTTTGTCTGCTACTTTTTCTTCCCCATTGAGTTTTGTGGCATGTTCAACCACTGACACATGCCTCAGCAAACATCTAAAACTTACTACTGAAGCAAGTCGGAGAGTCCTGACATCAGCTCTTAACTGCAATGAGGAAAAATGTGATATGTTCAGAATGGTAAGCTTTGAAGGGGTTTGAAACCATTTTTTTTATGTGCGTAAAACCCTTAAGCCACAGTGAGGTGTCACATAGCATAAGATGGTGTACTGGCATCCAGCCCCCTGCTGTGTCATGCCCTCCAAATAGTGACATCAAACATCCCCTCAACTTAAGGATTTCTTTCTAGAGGAAGACATCTATCTTGTACTATTCTCAAAGCAGGGAAATGTTACCCCGTGATAGTTTTCAGTTATGCTTCTAAAGCCAGGTTTTCTAGGACACGGAGCCAACATTTGAATGGAAACAGTGGAAGTGAGAATAATATCGCAGAATAAAATATTTTTCCCTCTTTCCTTTCACCCATTAAGCAGTGACTTACTGACAGAAAGGCAGGTTGGTGTCGGGGTCCAGGTGACAGGTGCCTCCATTGTAGCAATATCCATCACACAGCTGACAGCTTGGTGCTATTCTGCCATTTGTGCAACTGGAGGGTAAAGAAATAACCAATGCTAGTGGCAAGCAAAAAGCACACCTTTATAAGAAGCATAAATGACTCACTGGTAGTTTTGTAAAACATATACATAATTCATATGAAGAAAGGGAGTTCAATTGGCTTGTAATCAATCAATTACCAAAATTTAAACTGCTATCGGATGTGTGGCCCAATACATTTTTCAGGTTTAATCAAAACAATTAATCAAGCCAGCACCCTTTGGGTAAAGCTATTTAGACCTGATTTGAGTATTCACTGCAGAACTAATGTTTCTCCATAAATGAAGAGGGCTACAGGGCCTTAGTCTTACAACAAGAGGGATGAGGTACAAGAATAGGGAGCAGATACCCAGCACTCACTTGCAAACTACATCTCCTGTCTCCTCGTTAATAAGGCAGGGAGCACCATGGCATCGAAGACACTTGTCCACCTCGCACTTGTTTCCCTCAAACCTGGCGGGACACACACACTCCACATAGCCGCTACTGGATAACGTACAGGCCTTGGAGTTCACACAGTAGTGATGACAGATGTCTGTTCCACATTCAGGGAGATAAAGAGAGAGGGGGTAATTTGTAATGAGAAACTGGGAACATGGTTTAAGCTAGTTTGACTGGAATTGTACAGGGTTTTAATGGGACTTAATTATCCAGATCGAATGACATCTTAGCCACAGATGAAAACATAACACCCCTTGGGCAGGCAACAGTAGGAAAATATTAATGATGTGCAGTTGAAATTGTTTTCACACAAACCATCATGACAAAACATTGCAAAAGAAAATACATTATCATTTCAGCACAGAAATACCCAAAGGTTGTTTGATGGCAGTATTTTGATTTTGTTTATCAGCAAATGGGGTGTTTGTGGAAAGACAATACTTCAGGGGTTTGCTTTTGTTCCACACGCACTTTTTGTCTGTGAACTTTGAAATGCTTAGTTCTATAGATTTTTTTTTTTTTTTCAAATCAATGCTTCTTTGTTATTTGTTATGATTGTTTGCAGCTAGGCTGAAAGGCTAATGTCATTTATATGAAGGCCGAGCACATGATAGTGATGATTTATGGTGTTTACTGCAACCAATTAGTAGGACTTATTGTAGGACTCACGATAAAGACAACGATCTCCAGTATATTCTGCCATACAGCGACACACTGGCTGGTTCCCCTGAGTGACGTCACATGTTCCCCCATTTAAACAGTAGCTGTCGCAAATCCTCCTCTCGCAGAATGGCCCTGAGAAACCAATAGGACAGCGGCATGTAGGCTTACCTGGACAAAGGAAAGGAAAAAATTAAGAGAGCTTGAAAATATGAAAATTAACAATGCACTTACAAGTGTTACTCCTTATTACTCTGTGTCCTGGTTTCAATGTGCAAAGACTATTAGAGTAAAATCCCGTCCACACACACCATGACACTGGATGTCATCTGTCTGCATTACCATAACCAGTGGCAATGTAGTTTATTTTGAGCATCCTATAAACTGTCCTGCTGCCTATAAATTGACACTAATCTGTATTAATCCATGGCTGAAAATAGTCCCAACAACTAAGTTTGCTACAGTACACAACTGCATCTAAAAATGTCGAAACTCTAGTGTCTCATAGTTCTAATCAAAGATACCAACACTTAGCAGTCTGTGGTCACCTTCAGTGTGTAATTGCCCATTCATCAGTCAATCACAGTTATTTGTTATACAGAAATGGTACCTCCAGTCACCAGGTCAGTAAAAACAGTACTTTGGTGAGAATCATTTTGAAACATATTCAAGTATGGGTCATGGTGACAGAGTAGATGAGGTACCCTCTTAGTTGGTCGTGTCCTCCAGGCCCACCCCAGGGATCCCAAAATGTTTCCAGGCTAGACACAATGGGCCAGATGCAAGAACATGTTCATATTCTGTTCATTACGTGAAATTTACGAACATGCCACGTTGGATTCACCCAACACTTGTATCACCAGGAAACACTTGTAAATGGCGTTCATAAAACATGATGAATCCCACCTGTTTTACATGATCATGTGTTCCTGAGGATCATAAATTAACATAAATGACACCCCCCAAATACCATATAAGGTCACAGGACTAGCAGCTAAATCACTCGTACGCACAATTTAAGAACGAACCTGTGCATATGAGTGTTTCTTGCATCTGGCCCAAAATGCATATAATTCCTCTGCTGTGTTAAGTTTTTCTTCCTTGTTAGACATGTGTAGAATATCTGCAGCAGGGAGGCATTCACAAAGCATCTTAATCGGATGATCAAATGTCCTACACTGTGTTGCATCATCATGAAGCCAAGTCTTGTTTTATTACTTTCAATTTTCAAATATGTTATATAGATTTTATTTTACATGTTTTTATACATAACACTAGAGAGCTGTGCTGAGAAAAATACAAAAATATATAGAACATTCTAGTCAAATATATACTGCACTGAACTTAAAGTAGAATGATAAATGGATGCATTTATATAGTATACAGCCCTTCTTGTGTTCCAACCACTCAAACTGCTTTACAGTACATGCCAGCATTCACCAATTGACACACAGTCATATCCTGATGGCAGAGGATGTTTTGGAAGGTGCTAACCTGCTCTTTGGAATCTTATCTAATGGACATTGACACACATACACACACTTTGATACATGCAGTCATCGGGAGCAATTTGTGGTTTAGTATCTTGCCCAAGGACATTTTGACCTGCAGACTGGAGGAACCCGGGGTCGAACCGCCGATCTTCCAATTAATGGATGACCCACTCTACCTCCTGTGGCATCTTTTTGTCATCAAAGTAACAAGCTACTATTTTGGTGAAATGCAGTAGCTCCTGACTGACTTCATGTCACATCACCTGGTGAAGTGAACAGGTTTCTAAAGCAAGTTTATTTTCAGGTGGCATCACCCTGAAAATCAGGGGAGGAAAAAAGGAAGTAGCCAGTAGAATACACTTTGTTAGGAGATCACTCAGACATTGTGATGTGTCTTAGTAGTGCTGTCATGGCAACCAGTAGCTTGGGTTAAAGGATAGTCTACAGAAATACTGATCTATCTACAACTAATCTGAGGTGCAGCCACTCCTGGATAGGTTTTCAAAAAACAAAGTGCGTCCACTGTCAGAAGAAAGGGAAGACTGCCTCTATCAGTCTCTGGTTCTGATGATGACACTGTTCAGTGAGTACCGCACTTGTACATCACTCAACTCTGTCATTTTTATTGGTGCTGATGCTCCCCAGCTCTCATTAGTAGGTCATTAGCAAACACAGGAGCATGTACATAATGAAACAACAATACTTATGAATTGAGATTAGACATCAAACACACTTGAAATGCACTTCACTGCACCCATTTATAGGACAGTGAAATATATTATAATAACATATACAAATATTAGAATTGACCCGAAAAATGGCAGTTACAGTCTGTGTTAGATAAAGAAATGGTGTAAAGATCTCAGGCTCCACAGAGCGCTAAAACATGAGTGAATAGGGAGGTCACAAGTTTAGCTAAGACATTATTTTTATGGTATAGAAAACAGACTGAAAAGGACAAAGATACTAGTCTCTTGAAAGTTTTATTACTTGTAAAACAAACTAAAAACTAAAAAGATTGCAGGATGGGATTGTGATTTGCATTTGTACTGCACCTCAAAATTAAGTCTCTATTAATCTTTAAATAAATACTGATAGTAAATAAATATATGAATTGTCCTTAAAAAGAAAAAGAAGACATTTAAAGCATATGTTCTGCATTAAATACACTACCTAATCTAATTGTTTCTCTAAACTGATTACGTCAAAAAACAGCCACCAGCACTACAGCAGACAGTGCGTCTCAGACACAAAGACTAACCTGACACAATACAAAGAGGAAATATCTAAAAAATTCCCTAACAAGTTTTATAAAGGATGATATGAAAACCAAGATTGCATCAAGAACAGTATATATGCATGTGAGTGGATCAGGACAGGAAATTATTATAATATTGATGGCTATTTTATGTTTGAAAAAAAACGTCATGTAGCTGGTTGTAGGCTTTCAGGCCATCTTCAATGTCAAATAAAAGTGTATATATGAATGAAACACCCTCACAGCACATCACAATGTAAACAACTGAGGGTTGTTATTCTCAAAACTCACAAGGCCAGCTCCAAAGTCTAGCAACTGCAAAAAAGTACAAGCAATTTTCATGAACGACATGACGTCGCAAAAAAACTAAAAATAACTAGGAATTTCAGTGCAACGGAGATATAGAGCGTCCCTGTAACCACGGTTACTCATTCTCCATCCTCTATGCACATGGCACAAACGTATAAAGAAAGACACCGCTAGTGCCAGAAGAGTCACTGATGGAGATTAGTCTGAGCAGCATGGGAATAAATTAACCTACAATATAACATATTTGTGTAAATTTCTGATTTTCCCTCGTGGTCTGAATAACTTGCTGTCTTGGTTGTCCATGCAGTATCCTCTATTTGTACCTCAACATATCGGGTTTTTTTTTTTAAGGTGTTTTTTTTTTCCCACTGCCTGAGAAAACAGACGTGTGGCATCAGAGTGTGTGGAAAGTCATTATACTTGGCAGCCCTGCCCTATTAACGTCATAAAACAAGATTGTCATTAGCAGATGTCATAAATGCTTACAAGCAGAAACGTGAGGTTGTGTTTTTATATATAAAGCTGGTAAATTTACAGCCTGTAATTGATTATGAGGTTGCCTTCATTCATCACTCACTCTTTTAGAGTAATATTATTTTGCCTGGAAGACATGAGCTCAATACAGCATAACCTCTTCCTTTACGAGAATAAATGCCCGCTAAGCATGAATGAAACAAAAACGTGCCGTGTCCACAGCATCACAATGAATATCACAACACCTTAATTTTCCTCTCAGCTGTTCACCATAAACAGGAATACAATTCATCAGCCAGTCTAGCATATTGGACTTAGCTTATGAATGAAACACGAACTAAGATTGATTGTTACCGCTAGGAGCCCTGCCTTCTCTTATTCAGTCCTGAAGCTCCACTGTAGTGATCCCACCACACAATAGCACAATTCCTATGCTATCTTGACAGACAGATTCCACTTTGTTTAATGAGCAGCAGTGATTATCCCAGCTTCTTTTCATACCACGTTGAGTTGTTTTAAACATCTAAACCTAATTTTGAAATAAAAAGAAGATAATACCCTTTTTTGTAGCTGTGGTATTTTTTTTAAATATCAGTTTGCTTCCTGTTGAGCAGACACACTTCCCTACGGCTTATTTTATTCTATGCTATAAAAATGTCAGTGGAGAAGGAAAGATGGAAGATGTCTGGTGAAAGATATCTGAAGGAATAAATTTTTAATCAATCAATTTCCATCACAAATCAAAAACAAATCCAACTATTCAGTGGCTACTGTGACTCACTCAAGCCAACAGCACAGTGGTTGGTTTTTATTTACTGAATGTTATTTAATGGTCTTTAGTCAATTCAAACCTCTTGAATAAGTTTCTGTAATTCTAAAACATCTATGTGGAAATATAAGCCACTTTTTTGGTGTAACAATGCAATTGCTGAGGCAAATCTTTATTTTTAAAAACAAAAAGAAATAGAGGTGTTGTGGGTGATTGCTTTGATTGAGGGGTGGGCTTGTAAATCAGAGATAGCACTTTATATGGGGTTGTACATCCTGATTCAATTCCAGGACTGACATCTCAGCATATTCATATACACTGAGGAACTTGTGAAGTAGAACTGTTTTTTCCTGAAAGCATAAAAGCATGAAAGGAGACCTTGAATTTAAAGAAGGCAGATATTTGAGGCTTGTTTGACAGAAACATCAATGGCAAAAACTGCCCAGCTGGCAGATGTTACGTTTAGAGCTGAAGCGAGGGAGGCAAGGAGGTTTAAAAGAAGAAAAATGTGGCTGAATGCCATCATGCACTGTGTCAATGAGCAAGGAGAATAGGAAGGAAACTCTGAAATGAAAATGTCTGATTGCAGCAGTGCCATCTTATTTTGAGGATTCTCTAAAGCAAGACTGAACACATGAATCATCTGTTCATGGGTATTGGATGCATATATGTGATCTTAATAACAACCATTATTCAAAAACAACGTTAACATATAAATGAACAAACCTGGGTCATATAGGCAGGAACAACTGTGAAAAATAATGTAGTCTCTGAAGCCTTGCAAAAAGACAGTAGGGAATCATGCTTCACAGTGTAGCCTATATACGTACAGCATTTTCTGAAGCAGACTTACCAAGGGGTGAGCCCATACAGGTGCCTCCATTTAGGCAATAGTCTGTACAGTGGTTGACCTCACAGCGCTCCCCTGAAAAGTCAGGCCAGCAGTAGCACCTCCAGTCTCCTTTCTCATTGGCTAAGCAGCGGCCTCCATTCTCGCAGGGGGGACGGCAAAGTTCACCTTCACAACAGCAAAGCCCATGTCACTTACTGTGCTAAAGTGTATGGCAGTCAATCACATCACATGGCGCTAATCTGCTAAGGCCTTGAAAACAATAAGCAAGGAGGTAGAAATCTGGATTTTCAAGCGAGTTACAAAAGTGAAAAAAAAAAGAAAGCACCCAACTGACCATGGACGTCATGTAGCAGGTGGACTCTGTTGCCAGCTATGAAAGACTAGGAATGCTGGCTCAAATTGAATTTTGGCACTGTATATTTACAACTTCTCAGTCTCTGATTATCTCAGGATAAGCAAGGATTTCCATCTAAGCCACACTGCTCCCATTATTATCGCTGTGGGTAATCTGCTCACTCACATGGCTAATCATAAAACAACAAGCCACCTTAATTGTTGCATTAAGATCAAAGAGTTGGCCTACCTGAGATGTTGACATCACTACAGCTGCCATTGACCAGTACCTTTCCCTCTGGACAGGTACATCTGGCACCCGTTGGGTTGAGCAAACACATGAAATCGCAAGACATCCTCAGGCATGGATTTGATGCTGTGGAGAGAGTTAAAGAGTCTTTCTGTTTGATTGTGAAAAATGTGTTTGTTCTTTCACAGAGTACAGCTATTTATTTCAAGTGTTTTAATTTCTGTTTTGAAGGGTGTTATTTTCTTGCAGTCCAGACAGGCACAAGGCTAAAACATGAATAACTTCACATAGGTCTCATCTCCAGATTGAATAATCAAGGATTGCGGAACGTGTGAAGAATTTCTCGTTGTCTTAATTGATTAGCAGCACTTTGAAGTGCTTTTCACGCTGCCACCTTCAATAGGTACACAACCACAAAGGTGTTGGTATTAGGTTCAATACTGATAATCAGCACGTACAAGCGATGAGAGGAGTCTGGTGAAAACTAGGTGAAAATTAATATTATATTAATATTTACAGCAACATGAGACATCTAACTTTGTGCTAAAGAGGTAACCCAACCCAATCTGCAGGTGCATGAGAGAAACATTTGTACATATTTTTAATGTTATAATGATGAAACCATATGCCAAACACAGAAAGCCATTACAGCCATGATACATGGAACAGTAATATGCAAATATGATTCAAATACAGATTTTATTTTACTGAAATAATATTTTGATCTACCTTATTTTCGTTTTGCCCTATACTATACATCAAACAATCTGATTTCTTGCACAATTGATGACATGAAAGATGAATATAAATCTAAATCGTTGTTAGGCTTTTGCTGAAGACATCAAGCTTTCATGTCATGGCTTTTTGCAAGATGTGCATATCTTCTGCCTGCAGACTACACACTACATGCTACACACTACACAGCTGGTCTAATGAGTCTCTGGGGAATGGAACAGCTGCCCTTTAAGTGAAAAACTGACCAAGACTGAGCTGACTGATGCTCTCTAGTCATTAATACCAGAGATGTAGCAAATAACTGGAGCTGGTCTAATACAATACATGAAGGGAGTGGGAGGAAGGAGTTGTAAAAAAAAAAAAAAATTCATTCCAAAAATCTGTTGTTTTATTCTTTTTTTTAATTTTGCAGACGTTAATTCTCATGTCTCAATCAACCATATTTTGAGAAAGTCTGTACAATGTATATGTACTGTATGTACACGGGTAACATGCCCTGCCCCATATGACAGTTTTGCAAAGGGAAAGAAAACAAAAACAATACTTACGAGAACATAAACAAATTAAAACTAAAACTATAAAAACACAATGAAATCTAACAAAAATTGTAAATAAAAAAAAAAAAAAAAAAAGTGTAAAACCATGATAATTCTCATTAGAACATCAGCCAGTTTTATTATATGTATATTTTGTTGGTAATTCTTTCACAGAACAACTGTATATATAGTTCATGAATACTTTTTACTCACAACTTAAAGACAACTTACCATCTTGTTGTTTGTAACGGTGGGAGATCAAGACGTTAGTGGGCTTCTCCACACCCAAATTGAAAAATTCCACCGACTGTTTGCCGTACTTGTGAATCTTGAAGACCTCATGTTTCAGTCCAGTTCCATAGATGAAGTCTTCAAATATATCAATTCTGTACGGTTGAGAGATTCCTGTAAATCCAGCAGAGAAAAGAAAGTAACCCTTTCTGTACACTTGCAGCCTCGGGATAGAAGAAACAAGAATGCAAGAGTGTGGGCAGTTTGATCTTAATGCGCTGCTTAGAAGCTTACCCCTGTGAGATATACAAACAATGTTTTTGTTACAATTATTTGATAAAAGAAGAGTTAATGGGCTCAAAGGACATCATGAAAAGTTATGTGTTCAAAAAGTAGTAGCTGTACATTGTTAGCTGGTATTACCGTGTCTTTCACTGATTGTCACCAGCGGGTCTGAGCCATCCAATCTCATGCTCCCTATCTGTGAAAGCTCAGGATCAGCCCAGTACAAACGTTGGTTGAAATAATCAATGGCTAGCCCTGTGGGAGGATGAAGGAAAGAGATTTATCTACCTTACAAATTACAAAGAGATCATCATGGAATCCCTCAATGCAGGAGACCTTTAGGTCAGGACAGTTATATGTAACAGAATCGGAGCAACCCCTTTTTGATTCTATCTCCTCCTGGCTGTTTGCATTCAATATTCAATTTTCTTGCATCAAAATCTTATTGTGCACTGCACGTTTGATGGAATGCCTATGTTCCAATTGAAAACCAGTGACTCACTTTTACATTTTCCTAAAAGTCTGACTGGATAATTGAGCACCTTGCTGTGGCATTTAAATAGGTTTGCCTTTTTCCCGCAGATGATGAATTTCTTTTTCTGTGACCAAGACAGAGCGTGGGTCCCTAAAATTAAAGGAGGCCAAAGCAGCTCTTCAAAACTAGATCAGCACTAAGTGTCTCCCTGCAGACAAACCAACACATTTTAAGTGACTATAAAATACTTCATACCACATACATTTTCTTTGTGCTGTTTTATTTATCTATAGCTCCCATATCAAAGCCTCTACTTTAAAAGTGAATATATTGCCATGGTACTACGGCAGCGTTGACTGTATATAATATATAATATAAAGTGCATATGTATAAATATACAGTATGACTATGTATCTCCATAGTCTATGGATGCTATATGGGTCATAATACTGGGAAAGCAGATGACCATTCAGTGTGTGGATACCATTCAGCATTATACTAAAAGCATCAAATGTCATTTAAAACAATATGCAATTTCAAAGATTTAAGAGTAAGAAAGCTGATGTAATGAACCCATGAAAGTTTCAAACTTTATTCCATTAATGTTTCGCAAATGTTTTTGAGGAAGTCAAACAGATTATTCAGGATAGACAAAGACAATCATGGTGAAAAACAGCAAATGTAAAGATTACGTAGCTTATTTTCAAGACAACTACACAAAGTACCTTCAACGTACCAAAGTAATTACAAGAAAGAATGATTTGGGGGACTTTATAAATACCTACCAGTGGGTCTTCTGAGATTTTTAACTAAGAGCACTCTGCGTAAGGAGCCATCCATGGCGGACTCCTCTATGTGAGAGTGATCACCTATTACACTCCAGTACATCATCCTGCAAGACACAACAAGAAACACTGTACCTCCCTGACAACATCTCCTCGTAAAATATAGTAGACGTTATGCATAGAAATACACCACTGTATCTTTATAGCCTAATAAATAATATACATGCATATTACATGCATTTGATACAATTATGACCAATTGTGTCAAAGCTACTTAATCATATTTGTTTTTTCTCAGTACAGATCCTTATAAATCCTTCTGTCCTTGGTGATGTGTCTCATGTTATATTGAATGGCCAAAAGGAAATGCAATTCAACAACAACACTGAGGACAAATAATGCTCTTACATAACACTTGTCATCTGCTGAAGTATTAAATGGTGAGGTGACTAATAAAAGCATGTGGAAAAACTCAACACAGTGGGATATCATAGCCTCATGTCGATGTGACGACTTTATTGCTATTGCAAGGGCACCTCTGACTGAACAGGCCTGAGTAACATTAAGTAATGAGCAAACACGCAGTATGATGTACAGTAACTGATTAAATTTTCTATATTCTTTTTAAATGAGTACTGATCAATGTCTAACTGATTACATTTTCCAGTTAACACAGCCTCTCTACACTTTTAAAACTGATACACTGTATACAAATGTAGATGAATTAATGTTTTTGTGGAACACTAAATATGTGATACTGTAGCTATCTGGATTGCCAAGGCCCCCCTTCAATGTACAGTATATGCTGTTCATGTTGTGTGATTGTGTGAATGAAACACGCAACATTCAATGATATGAAACATAAAAAGATCCATTAAAAAATGACATTCAACATGGAATAGGGACTTAGCCAGAGGATTCTCAATAAATTTAATGAATAAATGGATGAAATATTGGCCATGTGTTTTAGCAGTTCACACTACAAAACTTACCCTCGGGCTGGGTTGACAGCAATGGCATAAGGCTCTCCTGCTATGTCAGTGATCAAGCGGGTGCAATTTGGTCCCTTAAGCTGGCCCACATTTATGGAGTATCGTAACTTAGTCCAGTGGGCCGTGTAATAGCTGAACCAGTGCATCCGTGAGTGATCAGTCCAATAAATATTGCCCGTGATCCAGTCAGCAGAAATATCTCTGGGTCGTCGAAAGTCTGAACACTGCAACCAATAACAGCCACAATGTCAGGGGCTCTATTCAGTCTTATTACATGCAGTTCATTCACATTAATGGTTGTACAAATGAATAAAGGAAATAGCAAAGAGATATTTCACAATGCAGTCTATTGTAAGAAAATATTCACATGCAAGTTGTTTTCATTGTCTAGTCACTAATTGGAAGGCTACAAGAAACACTCCATTTAAAATCAGCTTCTATGTTAGTAATAAAAATAAAGACTAATTCTGTTGTATTTAAAAAACAAATTAAATAACAAACACAGTCATTAATACACCCATGGGTTGGATATACTTACAATGTTTCTGACATTTGTTTTAGTTTGACTTCTTTCTAGAGTTTCTTTGTAAAAAATTCCACCAGGGTTAAATTGGGTAGCCCAAATAAACTTTTGGTGGTGAAACAGAGCATCCATCCCAATAATGCGAGCATTATCCTCAATGTGAGTGAGCAGTTTGTGTCCATGGCTCTGGTTAAATGGATATACAAAACTTCGGATTTCAGTATCATTAGCTATGTAGAGCACTCGTTCTTCTGGTCCTGCCCGGTGAGTTATTAATATGTAAAAAGAAAAAAAGGGAAAAAAAAGAAAGATAATTGGCTGAATTCCACTTAGGGTATTAGACAACAGTTTATGCATAGTACAGATACAGTTTAACACTGTAATCTTGCAACAAGGTCATATCACCAATTTAGCAAGCGTGCAGAATACACAGGAATGTTTGATAACAAACTTTAGGGACCTTACCTTTTGCTATGCAGTTGCCATTGATCTCCTTATAATTTCTGTCACATGTGCACTTAAAAGATCCTTTAGTGTTTGTGCAATAATGAGGGCATGAGTCAAACTGCAAACACTCATTTATCTCTGAAATGAAAAATGAAAGCAACTTTTGTTTTAGGAAAAGTTTCTTTTACTATAAAAAACAGCAAAGTATTTATTCATATTTTTTGTCATTGATCAAATATTTTAAACATGTTCAGATAAAGAGAAATTACAGGACAAATATATTCTAGCACAGAACAAACAGACCAAGGTCAAACACAGCAATGGTCAAAACACGATTTGCATGAGCCAGAAATGCAGTCTGAGCCTTATTTCAATTTTCTCAGTAAGTGACACCCTTGAAGCTAAAATACATTACAAAAAACATTAACAAGAAAACCAGAACCAGTTCACAGGATTGACAAATCAATAAAAACTATCATCTTTTGAGGCAAATGACTCTAAGTGATATTCTTCATCTGAAATGTTCAGTAGAAGTAGACATAACAAGCAAACATACATTATGGAGAAGGTGTGGGTGGGAAACATTTGGAAAGCAAATATCTAATAAATTTTACAGCACTTCTAAAATTACTCACATTTCATTTTATGACTTTAGCCCACTTTACCTTTTTTGAATTTATTATGTAGAAACAAATATACTATTGCCACTTATCAGTGGTTATTGATATTTCAGTGTGATACTACAGGGACTCTCTTTGTGTCTAGATATTCTCCAGATCACTGAATGGAAGTGAAACTACAGGCCATAGTTTGGCACATTGTGACATGGTTTGACAATGTGTTTAAACCACATTATTTGTGTCCATTTATGCAACTTCCACCTTAGTCACTGAAGTTCTCATACAGTTCTACAGTAATTAAGAGCCTTATGGATATGACACCAAAACTTGATTACTTCTTTACAGTTTGACCTGGCTGATCCAAGGTAAACATTTTGTTCAATGCCCAGACCTCCACATAATCTCAAATGTGCAACATATGCATATATCCTTATGGCATATGAGATACCACAAGAAATTCAACACGTCTCTGATGTGGTCAGATGTACCAGTATATAACACACAGTTTAGTATTATAGGAAGACAGAACAAGATTGACCATATACTACCTTCACATTGGTTCGTCTTTTGGTTCCTCTTGAAGCCAGGTTTGCATTGGCATACAGCATTAGTATTTGTCTGGTTGCAAATTGCATCCTCTCCACATGGATTTGTTTTCTTTCCACATACATCTCCGCTGGAAACTACAAATAAAGATAGGACTTTGATTACACATCAGTCCTTTGCATCTTAAACACCTGCTGTGCTTTTCTTTTGATGTGCAAAAGCCAAGAGGACATCATCCTCTTTCATATAGTACACAACGCACCTCAAACATGGGCATACATATATTACCATAAATAACAAAACATCACATCTAAAATGAGGATATTGCTGAGCTTCCTGATAACATCGTGGTGACATTCGGTACTTTTCATCTCTTCCGAATGCTCCTTTGATCTGGTTGTGTAAGTCAATTGGCTCTGTGCTTACGGGCCTTGCAGTCTAGCTCATCCGAGCCGCCATCCCCGCAGTCGCTGAAGAGGTCACACTGCAGCTGGATTGGGATACAGCGTCGGTTACTGCAGGTGAACTCTGTCTTCCCACAAGGCCGAGGTCTTCCAGCCACCACCTCTGCTTTAATACAGACAGTAACAGTTTAAAACACAAAAAACTCATAACCTATTGTAAACAGCATCAAACAGACAAATATGTGGCTTTGAGTTTCTAAAGATATTGTAGCATAAAATGAAAATGAAATGAAAACCCTGATATGAATTACAGTATTGTTGAAATTTAAGGAGATAAATATTTGGTGATTTACTAGCTATACTATCTGTATTCTATTATTTTCACTTTTCTTAAACTGCCTTTTTAAAACAAACGAGATACTCTTTTTCTTAAATGTCTCAGATTACCTCTGTTACTGTGAAACAAAATTCATTGTAAACAAAATCACTTCTGTCTGATCCTTTTTAACACATACAGTCAACAACGAGTTTGTAAGAGTTAGAATAAAAGACAGACACGATCAGAGAAACAGCTGTTTGCTAATTATCTACCCTGCAAAATTGTCAAGCTACTTTGCATATTGTTTTGTTTTTGGTCATCAGATTACTTGAATTAACATCACAATCATCATCTTTCCTCACAAAATACACAAAGAATGAGAGCTAGACGTCCAGCCTGGGCACAAAGGAGCGAAAGAAGGGAAGGAACAGAACTAATTGATAGAGAGGTGAACAGAGAGGATGATGGGATTAAGGTGAGATTGAAGGGATGGATGGAGGGAAGAGGCATACAATAGAGGGAGGTAATGGAGTGAGGTAGGAGATTGATGGTTGTATCAATGGAATCAGAGAGAAAAAAGAAGGGAGGACAGAGAGAATGAAAGAGTAAAAGATGAATGATGTGCAGTGTGTCGTCATTCACAGCAGGAGGAACATGTCAGGACGCCATGATAAAAGGACCTGCAGTGGTTGTGCCTTTGGGCATATTAGACTAAAATCAGCTAAGTCAATTTGAACCTAAACTATGTTGTGTACACCAAATATTTTACCATGAAACTAGTAAACTAGTAAAAAATATTTCAAGTCATGTAGTTAATTATTAGATGTATAATGTAATAAATCCACACAGAAAATCTGCTTTTTTGTAATATCTGAAACTGTGCATGATTGCA
>JANJYP010113060.1:0-14007 GCA_024605115.1 Rastrelliger brachysoma | reverse complement strand
TGTTTGCATGGTGTTTGACTGACTTTCTCGTTTTTGTTGAACGAGAGTGGAAAAAGCTCTATCTATCGATGGTACCTTTGGTTTGAGATTAGGGCTTGTTGCGATTTTCCCCTGCCGCCATTACTCCATTATTGATCTCTTGGTTCTTGTCTTCTTGTGTGTCCCAGTGCACATTCTCACTACAACTGAGATGATAAAAATCATTATTATTTACCGCCATCTAGTGGATATAAGACAAAACTACAAGTTATTTGCAGTTAATGTTGATTGTGGAGACCGAAATAGGTTGCACTGTTGAATACTGATGGAATAATGAGACACATACTCATTATTATTGTCTTCTGTCTTTTCATATTTCTACCCTCAGTGAGATTAAGAGAGAGCGACAGCCGCCATCGCCAGATGATGTGATCGTCCTATCAGACAATGAGCCATCCAGTCCTCTGATGAATGGCCACTGCTTCACAAAGACTGACACAGATAAACTCATGGTAGGAGAACAAATGTAAACTTTGCATACAACACTGATTTATTCTGTCTACTGCCTCAGTCGTCTTCATTCTTACTAAGTGGTACCTGCTGAATTAGATCAGACAGAAAACAGATGGCTCCACCTGCTACACTGTTCTCTATTTAGCAGTTCAACATTACATTTGAAGACATATTTTTTGGTTAGTCACCTCTGAAATTGCTTTAAAATTGTACATTTTTATTTGTTTGCAATCTGTTAAGTTGGCCTCATTACACTGTTAGAAAACACAATCCACAAATAACCCTTTTCCTCTGTTATGGTGTATATAGAAGAGCTCCCCTGAAGAGAGGGAGCGCATTATCAAACAGCTGAAAGAAGAACTGCGACTCCAAGAAGCCAAGCTGGTGCTGCTCAAGAAGCTACGACAGAGCCAGATCCAGAAGGAGAGCACAGTACAGAAGGTAAAACCCCCAGAAGAGAACAAAGGCTGAAGTTTATTTATTGAGTTTAGTTGGAGCTGATAGACATACCAACGATGGGAACAGTTAATAAACTTTTATAAGTTCCTGTGTATTCATGTCTTCAAACAGATTCAAATGTATTGGGAAATAATGTTAATGTTTGTTCATTTCAAGGCGACTGGCTCTGTGGCTACTCCTCCTCCTCTAGTGAGAGGTAGCATCACATCAAGCAAAGGACCCCTTCAGGTAGATGATATATTTCACCTCACCTAACTGTTGTCACTTGTATGGCTTTACTGTTTTTGTAGCATAATGTTCAGTGTTTATAGTGTCATAAACCTTTGCCTAAAATTTTGTTGTGTTTACAGGTGACAAGTCGTAGCTCAGGCACGGTGATCCCCCCACCGCTGGTGCGGGGTGGGCAGCATGTCCCGTCCAAACACAACTCTCAGATTGTCATGCCACCCCTGGTCAGAGGAGCCCAGGTTAGAATGAGAGGCTTTTTAACTTATATTATAATCATTACCACACTCTTGACATTTTAGGGTGTACTCATTTGAAGGAGTTTAGATTTGAAGAGCTCTTTGTTAATTTTTGTCTGCTATCAGCCTATTGCAGTGACTCCGCAGCAGATAGCCAGTCTGCGTCAGCAACAGCAACATCACAGTGGTTCAGGCCCCCCTCCACTCTTGCTGGCTCCCAGGGCTTCTGTGCCCAATGTCCAGGTCCAGGGCCAGAGGATCATTCAGCAGGGACTCATTCGGGTGGCTAATGTGGCCAACAGTAATGTCATGGTTAACATCCCACAGGTTAGGATGCAATATGTAAGCAAACACAGCACACTCACCACTAAAATGATTTTATTATTACCAGCACTCTGGATAACACTCATAATAGGACACATTGGTAAAGTGAGAGTCATTCATTGATAGACTACACCACATAGCACTAAATCACTTTCTGTTATGTGTCCAGGCCTCTCCAACCAGTCTAAAGGGCTCTTCATCATCGCCCAATTCTAACATTAATGACAGTCCAGCCAGCCGGCAGGCGGCTGCCAAGCTTGCGCTTCGCAAGCAGTTGGAGAAGACATTGCTAGAGATCCCACCACCCAAACCTCCGGCCCCGGAGTTCAACTTCCTTCCTTCAGCAGCCAATAATGAGTTCATTTATTTGTTGGGATTGGAAGAAGTGGTGCAAAAACTTCTGGAGATGCATGGCAGGGGTAGGTAGATCTGAACTTGGGACTCTAGTAGCTAGTTTTGGGATGTTTGTTGTGCAGTGGTGGATTTAATGGTAGACCACATATTAGAAGTTCTCTGTTTTTTTTTTTATATAGGTAATCTGGGCCCAGCTGCTGCAATTGCCAGCTCCATTCCCAAAGAGCCATACAACTGTGCCCAGTGTAAGACGGACTTTACATCCCGCTGGAGAAAGGAGAAGGCCGGGACCATCCTATGTGACCAATGCATGTCGTCCAATCAGAAGAAGGCCCTGAAGGCTGAGCACACCAGTCGGCTGAAGGCAGCCTTTGTTAAGGCACTCCAACAGGAGCAGGAGATTGAGCAGCGTATCCTCCAGCAGTCTTCATCTTCCTCTTCTGCCTCATCTGTCTCTAAAACCACCTCGTCCTCTCCCTCACTGTCCAAAAGTGAGGTGCTGGTGTCCCAGCAGTACAAGCAGGTCCGGGCTGCCATGCAGCACAGATCTGTGTCTGGCCATCACTCCAGCATTAAGCAGGTTAGCACAGACTTTTTATTGTGATGAACCTACAATTTTAGTAAGATCAAAATATGAAAACATGCACTGGCTAATCACCATGTCAATTAATAGTTACTCCAGCACTCAGCCCCTTTCATATCACGTTATCTCCTTGCAGAGTCCTAGTCAGCTGTCACATAGCCTCCAGTCTCGTGGTGTGGCCCACTCATTCACCACCTCCCAGCTGCAGAGTGCAGTTACAGCAGCAGCGCTGGGCAGCGGGTCAGGTAAGCATGCTGCAGCACGCCCGCTGCACCAGGGGGCAAAGGTCAGCGCCGGCAGCAGTAACCAGGGCAACGTGGCTGCCTGGAGGAAGCAGAGCGGTGGCAACACAGGTAGATAAATGTGAAACGAGGGTAGATGGAGAACACGCTCCATTCGTTCTCACTTTCCGCTCCTATTCGGGGTAACCTCTTTCCTCTAAGATGGATCCCTTTCTGGCACTTGTCCCTCCTCGTTCCACTGTTTTTACTGATAGGGGCGAAGCATTTTTCTTCTCTACTTATCTCACTCTACACACCAACCTTTTCCCTCTTTCCTTTTTATCTTCCCTTATGAGTCAAATACTGTGATTGTGTCATGTCATAAAAGGGCTGTAAAACATGATGCCAGTGATATCCAGTACATTAATCACTGATGTATTTGTCTCTTGGCAGGTGTGACTATGGCCTATGTGAACCCCAGCTTGTCTGCTCACAAGACCAGCTCTGCTGTTGAGCGTCAGCGAGAGTACCTGCTGGACATGATTCCCTCCCGTTCTATCTCCCAGGCAGCCAACACATGGAAATAATGCAATCTTTCTTCCTACTGACACCATAACTATTAGCTCTCTTAATATCAATAACAGCCATTCTCATTATCATTCTAATCCTTTGTATGGACTTAATGCCTCTGGGCTAAACAGTGCAGGGGGGAATCAACCTCTTTTTTTTTTTCTTTCTCTTTTTTTGGGGGGACTTCTTTCCCCAATCTTTCTGCTACCATCTTTCTCAACTCCTCAACTAAATTGAAGTTGTCCCAAGACAGCAGGAGTATTTGGAATACAAGGAATATATCAAATACAGTTTGGGTACTTTCGTGAGGGTGATGGGCGTGTACAATTTTATAAACTCCTCCAATGACGTTGCCTCTCCCTCTCTTGTATACTGGTTGAACATTCCAGTTGCACCGAGAGGGAGTCTCCATAAAATCCCTGAGTCCTCCTGCCTCTGGAGTAGGCAGGGGAAAAAAAAATTTACCATTATACACAATAAAATATTCGCCTTACGTCCTACCCCTCTCTAGTCTGAGCCAGTCAGACTTCGGCCTACGTGGTGGCCAAACGGAACTTTTCTGAAGACCTCATCACAGGGATTGTGGTTGAGCTTCGAGGACCATCCACAAAATAATAAGAACTGCTTCAGCTTTGCAAAAATGAATTTTAAAAAAAAGGACTGTAAAAAATGATCTCTATCTGCACACAGACTGCCTCTTCTCTCTAACCTACAGCGCGTAAAGCAGAGAAGCTGATGTGTGTTGGATTATTTTGTATGGCTGAATGTTAGGATTTTGTCTTTTCTTCTGTAAGTCATATACTGTGTTTGGAATATTGTGCTCCCTGATACTTTGGAAGTGGCCTCTTGTTGAGGTCTGAATTTACAGGCTAATGTTACTGTTGAGGTGGTTTTACATCTGCTGGGTTCCATGTTGTGGCCTACTGTTAAATACTTTGTTTTTTCTAAGATGAAGAGGAAGAATAAAGATTAAGGTTTCACTGAGTAATGTAAAAACAAGGAGTGTATGGTTGGAGGACTATTCGTATTGAATATTGTAAAAACAAACCTTCCAAAGAACTAGTGGAGCCCAAATGGAATCCCTTCTGCTAGAAGGTTTCTAGTTTATCCGAACCCTCTTTGGATATAAACATGAATTCATGCTGAACTGAGGGGGGTGTAAGGAATGTCATATTTTTGACATTGTTTTGCTTTTAGTCATAGGTTGTGGTGCATTATTTTTCTTCTATAGACATACTGTCTCTGGGTTTATTTATAGGGTCATGTTAGTAAAGAATATATGCTTCTGCCCTAAGTTTGAATGGAACTCCACTTAAAAATTCTGTTTCTCTCGTGTGTCCAGTGGCTCCCACTCACCTTTACAATTGGTCAAAGAGAAGCTGGACAGCTTTCAGAATGTAGTTATGCAAAAAAAAAAAAACAAACCCCTATAGCAACAAATGACATGAATTTCTTAGACTTTAACATTTAAGGTGTGTATGATTTAGGTCAAGTCCTTGGATTGAGCTAACTATGCCTTTCACATGAGCTATAGTGCATTTTTATCAGGTTGCAGCAGCACAGGATAAGCTAGTGAAGTACAACATGTCCTACATTAAACAGGGGAATTCCCATTGCTCATGGAGTTCAGTTATTTACCAACCATCTGCTTGTTTCCTTTCAGCCTCTGGGGTGGTCTAGTTTCTTTAACCCAACACTCAAAGCAGTGGTTTTATTGAAGCATTTCTTCAGCCTTCTGGTAAATGTCAATACAGTAAAACAAAATTTAAAATTTAACTGAAATTAAACAGTAAAAAAAAGGTTCATGCATTATTTTTTGTGAACATTGTATTAAAAACTGTCAAAACAGGCCTGACCACCCCAGCAGTCACTTGTCAATATACTGTATCTGTCCATTTTCCTTTTTTTCACAATCAACCAATAGTATCAATGATCCCATCACTATGTAATTAGAAACCTGCAGCTCTATTGCCTCTCTTGATTTCATACATCATGATGTGATAACGTAATGCGATATTGTAAGGATGTGTGTCCTCGTTGAACCACAGTGTACTCTTCCTTAGCTCACTGAACATTGTCAGGCTCCATACTGAAAAGATGGTGCACTGAGCCTCAGTTGAAGTGTATCCCTCTATCCTGGGGTTTCATCACTGTACACCTGGGTTTCATTTAGGATGGTGCAACAATACAGTATGCACATTGCTGATAGAAATACAAGCATACAAAGTTTAAGGTTAATTTAAATTGCTCAACATTTTTCATTTTGTATTTCTGTCTCCAAGTGTCAGCGATATTCCAGGTTGTCTGTACATTCCTGACAGGCAGAAAGGTAGCAGCCTTGTGGATGCAAAATAAGCAATCTGGAATGAGCCCATCATTTGTGCCCTTCTAAGTGTAACCCTTTGCTGTCCTGACTACTGCCTGCTGCTGCTGTTTGACAACAATATCACCATTCCGTTTGTTTTTTGGGGTCGTTGCACTGCTAAAACTCGGTGCATCCCAAAATGGAAAAGAAAAAAGATGTATGAGAAATATGTTTGTTTTTTGGATTTTTTTTCCTGCTCTATCAAATAATAATAAAACTAATTTTAACCCCTCTTTTATGGCCAGCTTGTCTTTATTAAATTTAAAAATTTACAGCAGACTTTAAGACATTCTCTGTAATGTTAAGGTATGTTTAATAATACATTTAAGGTGCCTTTCAAGTCATCCAAGGTCACCTTACAGAGGACAAAAAAAAGACAAAAAGGATAAGTAAAAATGTGAAGGAATCAAACATTTAAAACAGTATTAATATAAAATATCAAAAACAACAGACTTTTGTGGGATTTACTTTTATTGTGTCAACCCCTTTTGCACGTGAGCATTTGTATATTTCAAATCTGTCAACACGCAAAGCCCTGTGCTCTCCAGCAGTCACATCACCACCAGTGTATAAACCATCATAGAAAATAACTAAAGAGTGTAGCACTCCCATTGATTCACTGACTGAAATAATGAACACAATCACTTCAAAAATATTTCATCAGCAGTCCTGTTTACTTTCATTTTTATGCTACTGGAGTTTATATCAATCCCTGAAAACTACAATAGCACTGTGCTCTTTTATTTCTAAAGTAATCAATCACTATTACTACCACTTCAGTTGTAAAGGTAAAATATAGTGCATTTAGTGATATTTCATGAACAAACAAAACATCATGCTTTTATCTCTCAATGGTTAGTTTTCAATCACAATCCCTCATTCCTAAAGGCATTTTCCTCTTAACCGTTTACAATGATTCTTGCTTTTAATTGTGACATTCATGTGTGACCTGTAGATGGCAGAGCTCACCTACATTCCATTGCACATTGTCCTTAAAGGAATTCAATGTCTTGACCGTTACATTTGTGTACTCTGGAAGCAAGATTCAAAGCTTGAATTTTTTCCCTTTCCTGACGTTGAATGTAAAATCACAGTCTGTTGGTTGAGCTGTCTGGCGGGGTGAAGCCTGAGCAAACTAGAGAGAGAGACCTTTGTAGAAGAAAGTGAGCTATTGTTTATTACCACGACCCACTTATGAGCTCCATTCCTTGGCAGCCAAAGTTTCTCCCCGTGATACGAGTATACATATCCTTCCTCTTTGTGTGTGCGTCTTTGTGTGTACGTTTTTACACAAATGCTTGTTTGTTACACTGTCCATGTATATGATAGAGAATGTTTTTCTTCTTTCTGGTTTTTCTCAGCTGCCCTAAATCCACATGATCATTCTTCATGCATCAAAATCCATCTGTAGTCATTGCAGTCCCATCATTTATGCTGCAAATTGCTGCCATGTATCCACTTAGTTACTACAATGTATTATTTTAGTTTAGGTAATAGCTTACACTTACCTCTCACTATCATATGAAAGGTGTTACTGTTTGTTATTCAATGAACAGTCAAGTGTTTCTTCAGCTTGATGCCTGCTCTAGAATCTACATCAAGGGGTTCTTTTGCCACCAAGGAGTATGCATGAGCTTGTGTGTGTTTGTGTGAATTTGGGGAAGGGGGGGGTTGCACCCTGGATGAGTGAACAGCTATGAACGCTGCAGCCTGAGCCAATCAGCCGGCGAGTACCATGCCTCCTGATTCTTAATTGGCTGGCTTTCCCTGTGAACGCAGCTGATACACAGAGCCAGCTGGTTTTATCAGAGAATGAGCTGGGGCCACAGTGGGAAAGAGACAGGGAGGAGAGACACAGATACAGAGGCAAGAGTGTGTAGCAGCCAGTAATTACCTTCCAGTGTCTGAACCAATCAAGAGCCATAGAGTGATACAGAGGGAGGAAACCCATTGAGATTCTCAGTCTATTCCCAGGCAAAGACAGTGTGTTTATTGAATTAGAATCAGAGAGAAGGAACAGAACGCTTTTCTCTAGAGTGGCACAGCTCATCCTTTTTCATATTTGCCGAGTCGTGCTGGGTGAAAACTGATGGACAAGATGAACCACAGCTCAGCTGAGGCGGAGGCTGAAACCATAGAACCACTGCGCTACCTCAGGTAGGCACCTGCTTTTTCAATCTCCCATGAGTCCACTATTCTGCCTTATTGCTCTTCTGCTTCTTCCTCCTCCTCTGCTTTTCTGTTTCATGCTGTCATTTCACAGTCACACTAATCCACAGGACTTCTTTCAAGTCAGTACAGAGTGCCAGAAAGATAGTGGCAAGGGGAGTGGGTGACGAGAAACAGAGAAGAACATCCAGGTCTCCTTCTGTAGCACCCAAGGGAAGTATGCACATGAAGCTCATAGTGAACCCTCATCTTCTAATCTGTTTGAATCAGAGTAAGTTTTTAAAAGATAATGAGAAGGGAGGGGAATAACAAGACAGATCAATTATTTAAGTTGTATAGCAAGCAAATTCCATTTTAATGCAATACTGATGATGATTATACCGATTATATTGAAGATGGTTATGGAATAGCCTACAGAAATAATTTTATCCGCCCTAAGAAACTGAATTATCTTCTTTTCTCTTTCTCATTCCATTGAAGCCTCAAATTGAATTAGAAATTAGTTGTTATTGAATTAGGGGACCCAATTTTAATTTGGCTTTATCAGGTCTCATATGACCAACCAAGCTGGGCATCTTATGATTCACTATCAGATGTGTAATGTAATGTGCGATGTTTGTTATGCAGTTGGAGGTTAGTGTGGTGTATTGTATCCATGCCCCTTTCTTGGCCAGCAGAGCAGCAGGGAGAGAAAAAAAGGAGTAAACAGGAAAAAAAAAATTGCACACTCAAGTAAACAGCCTGGAGTCATTGTGATGATCAAACTTGNCACACACACACACACACACACACACACACACACACACACACACACAAACACACAAACAAATGCAGCTCAAATAATAACATGGACATAATATCCACAGGGTAAAAACTAAAATAGAATATTCACCAAAAAATCTAACACAAAATACACACAACACAAAAGAAAATCAAATAAAATGGTAAAAATGGTAAAAAATAATATAATTATTTTGTGTAAGAAAATGGGTTTTAGCAGCTTTATTTGAGCAGATAGATCATTTAACACAGCACTGGCTATGTATGGAAGATTATATTTAGAATTAGATTAGAAAATGCAGTAAAGCCTTTATATCTATGACAGAAACGGACTAAAACTGATGTTAATAAGATGCAAATTTGACCTTCATTTTTCACTACAACAACATTTCATGTAACTCCCATAGGCTTTAATTTCTTTGCAACACTTGACCAAATGTCAAAACACTCACACATGCCCACACAAAGACTGTGGGACATGTATCAACCAAAAATATTTTAATCCAATCTAGCTGATTTTGTCTCTGGTTAATCTATTACAATAGGATGTGTGTTGCCACTGTTTTTTTTTTCCTTCAAAGCACTTCAAACTATAGCCAGACCAATGGCTCATTCATTTTGAGATGGTCATTTATCAATATAAATCACTTTGTAAGCTCCTGATTGATTTTGCAGTATGGGTATACATTAAGATGTCTGTAGACAGCATACATCTCCGGTGTGACTCATGTATCTAAGTAACACTCACGCTCCTCCATGGTGATTTTACTGCTCTAAACTCCTGACAACCACCTCTTTCTCTGTCTCCATGTTACTGTTATATCAATCTGGACCTATATATTAAATCTATATTAGTAACATATGTAATTACACTCTTCACACTGTTTGCATTTACATCTTCTTTTGCCATGTGTATTGACATCCGAGCAGCTGAGGCTGGCAGAGAACTACCACCCAGGAGGCTCTGCCCCAGTGCTCAGACTCTCAGATCTCTGCAGCTTGATTGGGCAGTCAATTAAGGCAGTCAATTAAAGCCACCTTATGCTACTGCACTGGTAACTGATTATGCAGCTGCTATCATCATCATCAGGGTGTATGCGTGTGCATGTGTGCATACATGCAGATATGTAAGCACACTAAATGTATATCTTCATGCTTGTAATTTATTCACTGTTTATATGTTCAGCTTATTAACCTGTGGTTCATAATTCATAATTATAATTCATAATAATTCACAGTTAATGCCAATCAAGCTTATAGCTGATAAACACCTGTTACATATATACAACTGCCCAGTGAGGATTCTGTGTGAAGTAATAAAAAATATATGGAAATAATTACTGTTTAGAACTATGAGCTCACATGCATCTGCTGGAGATAATATTAGTCCTGAGACACCCTTGCGATAAAGCTGTTCAATGATCTGATATGATTATATATAGAAATTGTAAGTAAGGAATTTGCCAGAGACATATTAAGTTAATGCATGATATTCTCAATACATGGTGATCCTGCTGTTTTAGTCTCATAATGGTTTGTTATTGCGGAAAAATGAAAATTCAATTCCAGGCATGACTCATCTTTTGTATTGCACATTAATCAGATGTTGCATACATGGACATGTTCCTATAATGCAATATATATGTCTCAGTAATATAAAAACAATATGTAAATCCACACATGAAATAAGTTGAATACTTATATGTATTTTGACAACACTGTGGGCAGAATACAGACGGCATCCTACATCATAGATACAGGTGTTGCTTAGGAACATGAGTCTTGTTGATGCCTGAGGATTGAGATAACCTGTAAATGTTGGCAGTGGTTCTGAGGTGGTTGATGACTTGGACATAGATCTAGCACAGTGTCTGGTTTCACTTCATACTGCTGCTAAAAATTCAGATAGATTAAAAGTGGAAGAAAATATTTTANACTTGGACATAGATCTAGCACAGTGTCTGGTTTCACTTCATACTGCTGCTAAAAATTAAGATCGATTAAAAGTGGAAGAAAATATTTTGGGTTGTGTGTTTTAATTATTTGGACAAGTGAAATTATTGTTTCTATTATAAATGCAGAGCAAACTGAACATATTTTAGCACAAAAGTTAGGTTTTTTTTCAGAGCCACTTGGAGTTTAGGATGTGTACTCTGTGGCACTTTTTTCNATTATAAATGCAGAGCAAACTGAACATATTTTAGCACAAAAGCTAGTTTTTTTTCAGAACCACTTGGAGTTTAGGATGTGTACTCTGTGGCACTTTTTTAAGGAGTGACTCAACAAATATTGTTACATCTGCTGCTGTAATGATTTTAATCAAAGCACTTCAGCTTGTTGGGTTGGTGCTTTGGTATAATTAGACACTTTCCCCTTCTGGAGCTTTCTTTTTGATGTTGGCTGTTTCCACCTCTCTCTCCATTGTAACAGTGATGAATGTTCAGGCTCTTTTTTAGCTCACCTCTGTCCCTTTCCCCTTGCACACCTGAGCCCTGGGTCCAGTTGCACAATGAAATGCATGACTGGTCTGAGACATTTTCATAAAACCAGCCTTTGTCTACCTCCTGTCTGTCCCTCTGTTTGTAGGTCTGCCTACCTGTCTGCTCAATGCTATTGCCAGTATGTCAAACTATCTGACTTTTACCTGCTTTGCCTTCACGTTTCTCCTTCCTTGGCAACGACGCTTATAGAGCTTATTGTTATTCCTTTGGTTTGCTTCTTTCCTTTCAGCTCTCTGCCACTAATTCCCATGTTGGCAGCTCCATTTGCCTGTGTGACAGCTTAGGCATTTATTTATAGGCCAAATGTAATGATTGGGGCAGAGAGGTGGAGATGTAGAGAGCGAGAATGAAGGGGAAAGATGATTTGCTACCAGACAGTGTTTGACCATAATTTTCCTCCTCTATTAAAGTCGGATTAGCTGTGAGAGTTCTCCATTCACTATGTTTGAAAGAGGAGCATCTGTAGGGGTGAGGGTGGTTTCGAGTGGAAAGCAAAACTGGAGGAGGACTGATGCCTGGTTTAAAATGAGTTATAGAATCTACAGAGTTGTTTCTGATAGCTTTATGTATAAACGTTAAGTGTAACATAATAGAATTAAAGAGATAACCAGAAAGCTTTAAGTCTGTTTTTGCACACAGTGATTCAGTTATTCTGAGTAGTCATGTTGAGGTGAGAATTAGATTATGTCATTTTTATAATTTAGAGCAACCTATTTCTCCACTAATAATAAGATTCATTTTCTTGTTGGATATCTAGTTTGGTCTCTTAACTGTTGGCTTCTATTGTTGGCTATAGAAAATACAAGTAAAAAGTCTTGGTCCTGATCTGCTTTACATTTCTCAAACTTGGAACATGTCCACTAGAGGTGGGGGAGGAGGTCATATGGCATGATCACATCCCACATAGAAAGAGGATTAGAAAAAAAACTATCGTTGGTGTTCAGCAAGCTTACTTTTTGTTGGTGAAGCTTTTTCTATGGTAGAAGCTTTTCAACATATCAATAAAATAATGCAGATTTTGTAATTACTCACAGGGCTGCCAACTTTTGCAAATACCTATGTGTGAGATTTTTGTCTTTTGAGGGTGAGGGTTGGGGAGTGGGTGAGTGTTAGGGTGACCATATTTTGATTTCTAATAAAGAGGACAGTAGGTCCCAGGGGGGATGTCAACATTTCATTTCTGACTGCCCAACTGACATCACCATCCCAGGGGGAGAGTTGTAAAAATAGTTCTTTGACACAGGAGGAGAAAGATGTGTAGCAACTTACAAGCAAATAAGAATAAAGATTATAAAAAGGAAATGCAGGGACTTATTTTCTTATGGTATTGATGAATTCACACAACACATCACTTGTTTGATTGACTTCTGTTTTATTTGTTTCACTGCTTGTTTCACCTTGTCTTCCTTCTCCCGACCACCCCCAAAGCAGAAGCCCCTGCTAATTCAGGTTTAAATGAGTCTCCAAGGCAGCAGCCTTTGTTAATCAAGAACACAAGGGAGCTGTTTGAAAGAAGGCCGAGCCAAGACTGGGTCCACCTCATTATGTTCACATGGTGAATCATTTAAGGGATTTCAGTGGGCTTACGGAAAAACACTCAGTTTTGCTTTAGTTTAGCACAAGGTGGTTTGAAGAGAGATGAGAACTGAGTGAAAAGGTCATATGCACTGAAATGACAGACTGCATTCGGATTGCTTATCTTTACCCCAGGATTGCTCTGACATGCTATGTATGATAAGTTGTCCTTCAGAAAGTATCAGTTGCACATAGTGTGTGTGTGTGTGTGTGTGTGTGTGTGTGTGTGTGTGTGTGTGTGTGTGTGTGTGTGTGTGTGTGTGTATGTGTATGGACATACATAAATGAGAGTGAAGCAGACCCTTTACTATTCTCTGCAGAGGCAATCACAAACCATTTGCATTACAAATTTACAAGGTATTAAAAGGGTTGTAATGTGTTAAATATGTAAGTGCTTATACATTATACGTTATCTATATGCAACCTTCACACTGTCAAGGCATGTGTGCTTGCCAATGTGTGGTGTTTTAATGGGGAATGAGTGCAAAGGCGCACAGCAGGACCAAGCTGTGCAAACTGGACTCTAATCACTATCTTATTTATTTCAAAGCTCTAAAAAATGTACATTACACTGGCCCATAATGATGACACAGCTTAAGAGGCTGTGTGNTGTGTGTGTGTGTGTGTGTGTGTGTGTGTGTGTGTGTGTGTGTGTGTGTGTGGTATCCAAGAGGCAGCACAGTGCAGTTGTCCTTATAAAAGTGGCCCTCAATAAATCCTGTGTGCTCCTTATCCCTGATATTCATGTTTTTCTGTCACTGTTGATGCCTTTCTACCCTCTCTCACTTTTGAAAAATAATAGACTCATGTCATTTTATTTAAACACACACTCAAAAATGGATGTGGTTAGAGTAGAGGGTCACTCTATGGTGTCCAAAGTCCTTTGAGATAACTTTGGACAGAAATGGAGCACATATATATCTGTCCTGTTCTTCCTTTACTATTGCCTATGACCACAATGTTAATGTTTCATGTTAAAAATGTGCTATGAATATAAAGGATATGTGTGAAAGCCTACATATATGTAGGTCTATGCAGTTTGAATGTGTGTGAGATTGATAAGAGAGATGTTGGACTGCAGCCATGTCTTTCTGGTGGTAGTTGAATATGCTCAAATGTAGCATCTGTTGGGAAGCTTTTATTTAAAGGC
>JANJYP010113057.1:0-10478 GCA_024605115.1 Rastrelliger brachysoma | reverse complement strand
TTTTGTGTTGGGTTCAAGTGACGCTCGTTATGTGGATTTCAGGGGACGACCCCTCCCCTCATGTCTCCAGCTGCACTTTGAGGAATACAAAACTACTCCGAAATGTTCATCAGCATGAGAGTGAGTCCATAATGACTGAATTTGATTTTGGTACAGGTACATAAGGAAACAGAGATACTGTACACTTACTTGTGCAAATATCAAAAATAGCCTCTTATGCCTCTATGTGAGTTTGTGGAACCATGTGGATGTTTTATATAGACCTTTTGGTAAGTGTTTTACCCTAGACTGGTAAGGAAGGGTTAGGGTTAGGGTTTGAAT
The DNA here is from genome assembly GCA_024605115.1 of Rastrelliger brachysoma. NCBI lineage: Eukaryota > Metazoa > Chordata > Actinopteri > Scombriformes > Scombridae > Rastrelliger > Rastrelliger brachysoma. Next base: position 10,157 of record JANJYP010113057.1, on the reverse strand, counting down.
TCCAAAGTATTTCAGTGAGTGCCTTATAGAGGGTTATGGTATGCCTATTATTGGATTCTAAATTTCAGAAGAACACATTATAGATGCTTCATTTCAAGAAGATAAGACACATTTGGGATCCTGATTTGTCTTTATCTTAAATGATAAAACAGACACTGTACATTTCATAAAGAACATTCTTGTACTGCATGAATGTAGTCACATGTCAGCAGTATGTGCTTTTAATCTTCAGACAACAGTTAAAAGCATCTCAAGAAGCTGCGGTTTAATATTGGACAGAAACATGACATGAAAAGGAAGCATTATTAAAGCAGCGAGAGGAGCTTAACTCATCAGGAACTGGATTTACTTCAGCTGACGCACATTCAGCCTGTCAACCTGCCGTCATTAGACGTCAGCGCTGATTGGAAGGCTCTTTAGAAAATCAGCAACCTGTGATTGTTCACTATCACTTAGAGGAAAAGACAAAAGCCTCCGGGCTGTTTTATTTCAAGATTGCGACAAGGTAAATTGTAGATCGGAGAGAGCTCCTTGGAGAGGTGTCTCGGTGGGTTTTGAAGAGTTTTGTTGCGGTGAAAAGAAAAGAGAGCAAAAAGAGGCAGCAGTCTTTAAAAGTTGACAGGTATATAAGTAGTTTATGTTCAGACTGTTTTACTCACAGCGATGACTATAATCCAACAATTAGAGTGATAACAGTGATTGTAATGAGTTGACGCTAAGACGAGAGAAAGGTGGAGATGTTAAGAATCTAACATGCTTAGTGAGCTTTGGTTAATTCATCAACACTTACCAACTTAGTGTCTAAAAGTCTGACAGAATTTTCAATATTAACACTAACTTATAAGACTTTTTTGGTATAGTTATCAAAGTGTATCATGTATCATATCATGTAGCAACATAGTGTCAGGTTTGATACTGTATGAAGCTGAACAGGAGATGATGCTGCTGTATCTCCATCTGTGTTTTATAATATAAAATATATTTTTAATAGTATAAAATATCAACTATACTTTTGCCATCGCTTGCTACAAAGTGTTTTTGGATATTTTTTTTGTTTTTGTGTGGACTGACTGTGTTTTGCATCTCCATGGTAACAGGAGAGTGGGAATGACGTCAGTGTTGTTTTTTTTTTGTTTGTTTTTTTTCTATAACACAGTTTGGGAATTATTTGTTTCATTATTTTTCTCTAAATGTCTCTAAATCTTTGTTTTTATTAAATATATGTTAAGTTAAACCATGTTTTGTATGGTTATGGTCTTACATAATTGCTGATAGTGCAAGATTATGCAATAGATTATACAATACACAGGAAGGAGTCATAGGGCCGCAGCAAGAAACATTTCAAAAGAGCTTTATTCTTGACAAAAAAAGTTTATAAGTTGATAATAGGTGGATTTCAGTGTGGTTATGATGTGGCTAATTGGTGTCTGTGTGAAAAGTTTGAAAAGTATTCAAGACTCACTCACTCCAGAGTAATAAAAAGTACCACTTCTACTTTATTAACGTGAACATCAGTGAATTAAATGTTGCAAAAATCACATTTGAGATAATAAATAAGTTAAAGTTTGTGTATGAGGCTCTGTTGGACCTCTATTCATCATCACCTTCCTCTAAAATAAATATTCCACTTCCTATTTAAGATTTGTGCTGCTGCGTAAGAAAAAAAAAAGAATATAAAATATAAATTATCATTATAGAGAGCGACACAGGAAAGAAAAAAAAAAAAGAAAAGACCCACTGAGTGATGAAGCAGCAGCAGTTGATTAAAAATTAATGGCAAACAATTGTCAGTAATAAACTAGAAATTGCTCGTCATTAAAAACAGCGAGGTGTATATTTTATTATTTACTATCAAGGCGTCAGCAGTCTACCATCTTCAGACTCACCGTGACATTGCCTCCACCTTCTGACAGATTAATTTGCATTAATGCTTTCTGAAAACCTCACTGTTTAATTTGCTGCGGTGTAATTGGAACGAGCGTTAATGTTTGGTCGCAACAGATCCATTAAACAGTAGTCATTTCTACAGGTAGCAGCGTATGAATTATAGATAGTTAAACCGCCACTGCACTGTCATCGTCTGTCTTTGTGTGAAAGGAACATGAGACGAGAGGTTAAAGGTTGTTCTGGGTTTATTAATCACTCCAATCTTAATCATTTCAGGGTGTGGAGATTGTGATACTGTGAGAAACAAGTTTTAATGTGTCAAACCTGCCAACCTGTTCAAAACTGTTCATATCCTGACCCTTCGCATCACAGAGAGGGTAATTATGTGGCATTTCAAGTCCCTCCTTTGTTTTTTGTTCACTGATATTTCTGCTTTTATTTTATTTATTCCTTAAATATTTTACCTTAGTTTACTTCATACAGAATCACTTTACATTGAGGCACTCTTATTTTAACTCTTTAGTTACCAATGCAGTTACTTCCAGTTAGTCTAATCTGACTATAATTCAGTTGGATATTCAAAATATATTGTGTTATAGTCTTAAAGGTACAGTATATTCTTATTAGTGTATATCTGTATATACTGTATATCAGTATTAGTGTTAATGTCTCAAACTACTGCTGCTACAATGTGTTGTTAGCAGTGGTGTTGAAGAGCAATGACCAAACCAGCATCTAATGAGTCCAAAGTGGCATTTCCAGGTATGCTCACATGCTGTGTAATGTGCTGTAGCTGAGCAGCTAATTAGCTTCCTAGCTGCTATCTGATGTTTTAAGGTGCACTTTTCCCCAGTGATTGTTTGTTTAGTTGGTTGTTTAACAAGCTGTGGTGCAGGAAAAAATGTGTCCTCATGTTTTTGTTTTTTTAGTTAGATAAGAAGTAAGTTTAGCAAGAGAGCTAATGTGGGTTGTGTTGTGTGTCAGGATGCAATCAGGCTCAGTGTGACTTTTCTGCTCTGACATGTTTTGATATCTTGTATAGAAATAAAGAGTATAACTATGTACCATGACAGAACAGTATTTTATTAAATTGTTATTTAAGTTAAAAAACAATTTTTTTAAATATCTACAATTTAAATTGTAGATATTTCAATATTGATTGATTGATTAATTTTATTTTATTATTGTGTTATGCACAAAGTGACACCATTGAAATAAAACAAAGACCAAATATAGGTAATGCTGAACAAAACCATCCTGTTTTTACAATGATCTGGAGACACAAGCAGCCAGCTTATACCTATATATTTACAATTTTATTTTCCAAGAGTATTAGTGATTTTATGTGTAGTATAGATATGTATATGTAGTATGTTTATTGTAGGTTACATACTTTTTTATCGTGCTGAAAAAAGCAGGATACAAAGCAAGTGGAGAAAAAGTGCAAACTAGTGCTTAAAAACAGAAAGAAAGAAGCAACAAGACAGTTATTTCCAATTGGCACAATATATTTGACAAAAAAAATGGATGGGCAAGAAACATAAAGTCAAAAGACTCTTGAAGAGAACAGTCAGTAAAACAGAAGATCTGAAAGTATTCAACACATAACATAACAGCGGATCAAATCAGATAACCAGAAATAGAAGATAGAGGGTGTTTTATTGCTATACCGATTACATGAAGCAAATTAGTGATATAAAGCTGTAAAAATGAAAATTGACTTGACTTTTTTTTCTTTAATTTCAAAAACAGCAATTCACTTTCACTCATACTTCAAGGCTGTGCCTGTCAAGAGTTCATAGTGGTCAGATCTAAGTATTTTAATGAGCAATTTTATAATGTTAAAGCTTGAATTATTCAACTGAAGGAAAGAGATAATATATCCAGTTTTGTAAATTAGTCATTTTAGGTAATGAGTTATAATTTTAGTGACATATTTCTAATTTAATGGAAATATATATTAGAAAAATGCCCCTCGGACAGTAACTGGTCTCTACGTTATTTTAATCAGAAATAAAGTAATATGGCAATTTCATCATTTTTTTTACACTTAAAACACATGCCCACANAGAGAGAGAGAGAGAGAGAGAGAGAGAGAGAGAGAGAGAGAGAGAGAGAGAGAGAGAGATCATTTTTAAGCTGTAACATCTGGAGTGTCAGTGGTCATTTAACCCAAATAAACTCTAATCTGTGTTCAAGATGCTTAAATAGATATTATAATGCTCTTTTTCACTATTAGGAAGCTCAATCATGAAGGCAGCTGGGGAAGATTTTAAAAAATTAAAGATATAAAATGGAAATTTTAGGGTCAAAATGAAATAGAGCTAGAAAAAAACCCATCATTGCATAATCTAATTTAAACTGGATTTATTTGTCTATTTATTCAAATTCTCTGTGATAGTGAATCTCCTCTGAGCTCCAGTTTTGTATCATTTTCAGCACTTCTTCTTAATTTCTCACATCTGTTTCCAGTAAAATGAAGAAATGGAAACATAAAAAAGAGAAAAATAATAGTAAAAAAAACCAAAATAATTACAAAGTCATATTATAATAATGCCAAACATGATAAAGAACAAGTCAAGTGAGAATCAAAACACAGGGGAGACTATGAAAAAATTGATGAACCTTATGTTTCAAAAGAAGTCAGCAGGGAAAATAATCAGTCAAATCTGATGAAAACAGATTTTTTTAATAAACATAATTATTTCATATTCACGGCGTCACAGCGTGTGATTTTAATTACTTTTTTTCTATTTTTTATTCTCTGTCTCCGCGGATTTTGGGGGGTTGTTATACTGTTTCTTTTTTTTTTTTTTTTTTTTTTTTTTTTTTGCATTTAATGTTCCAGTTCCTTTCGTCTTCCATCAGTAATGGAAATTAAAGTTTCAACTAACGCTGCTGCTGTTGTGCTTCTCTCAAATCAAATCAAATTTAAATCAAATCAATTCACTAACCCCACACCCATTAAGCAGTTTGAGACAACACTGGAAAAAAAATGCAGCTCTTTGATTTCCAGAAAACTAAACAACACTAATACTCAACAAGCACTCATCTCAGACTGAGAGCGTCGCATCCGTCTTAATGAAGAGCTGCTTTTTCCTCCGAGGATCTGATGAGCTAGGTGGAGTTTAGAAAAACTGTGTGTGTGTGTGTGTGTGTGTGTGTGTGTGTGTGTGTGTGTGTGTGTGTGTGTGTGTGTGTGTGTGTGTGTATGTGTGTGTGTGTGTGTGTGTGCGTGTATGTGTGAATGTGAGTGTGTTTGAAATATTACAATCACTTTAGTGACTATTTGGGAAGAACTTAAAGGATAAGGCTGTCAACAATGGACTGATCTACTATTAAGTATTGTGTGTGTGTGTGTGTGTGTGTGTGTGTGTGTGTGTGTGTGTGTGTGTGTGTGTGTGTGTGTGTGTGTGTGTGTGTGTGTGTGTGTGTGTGTGTGTGTGTTTGTTAAGTTGGGCCGTTGCTATCATTTCAGGATGCTCTATACTAAACTCGCATATGGTATCACCATGTATAACTTTGTAATAGCCCTACAACCACACAGATGCATTGTGGGAGGTTATGTTAACAATAATAAATATGTTTAAAATAAATATGTTTGATATCAGCTAAGATGCATCTAAGTACAATATTCTGGTGAGAATGAGTCACGTTACGTAGTGGCAACAGCATGTTATGTTGTCATGGCAACCAATGCTTTACTACCATCGCAACACACTCATAGACCGATCACCTGTTTCCTAGAATGCTATGTATCTTTGTAACTTTGATCAGTGTAGTTATAGGGCTATTACAAAGTTATACATGGAGACACCTTCGCTCAGTTTAGACAGTAGATTAACCACAGACTTGGTGAATATCGCCACTAACCATAACACATACTATGTGCTTGATTTACTAAAAGTTTGTGTGTGTAAAAAATGTGTGTGAACTTGACATCACTTGCAAAAAATATGCAAGGTGACATACTAAACCTGAGGTTTGCATTTTTCAAAAGTGCAAAGTAGTATGCATTGTCCATTTAGTGTGTTTGACATAAGGACTATGTAATATGAGACTTTTTAACCCCAGTGTGTAAAATACAGGGAGGAGAAAATGCAAATGTGTTATTTAGTATACATATTGTGATTTACCAAATTTGGATGCTGACTACGTTTGTTAATAATATGTTTGAATGGCTGCACACTGCACACACATGACTTCTGTAACTGTGGCAAGGAGGAGACAGATGCACAATGACACAATACACAGAGAACTGACTTTTTCTACCTGTGTTAATATTTTTGGAGTGGAATATTTTTGATGCTACTAAAGCATTAACTTTGTCACTAACACTCTCCCACATGTCATTTTTTCTAGTATGTTCTAACTCACTATTTTTGTTAACCTATTCCACTAGAACCTAATCACATTTCATTTCACGCTTGCAGCTTTCTGCTCTTCTAAATCTCCACTAACACACACAAAATTTCATTTACACAGTTATTCTTAGTAGGTCACATGTAAAACACACTAACAAACTGGTGCAATCTGTGCACCAGTTTAGTACCCTTTATTTGTGACTCTGTATGTGTTATTCCGGTATCTTTCATCCTATGTGTGCAAAACTTTTCTCTGAATGAATTAATTGTATGTACATGCGTCAACGAACCAACTACCCAACAGTTTGAAAGGCTGCAGATAGAGATATACGACAGTCTGGTTGTGTAATACCCCTCCCACACCGATGAAATAGCAGACAGAGGAGAGGAATGAAAGGAGACTGGAGAGCTGTTCAGGGACAGCTGGGAAAAAACAGAGTGTGCCTTCTCCACGACGATGAGGGACGAGGGGGGATTGAGACCGACTGTGACGTCTCAAAATACACTCAGCAGTGCAGTAAACATCATGGGACAGTCTAAGTATACTGGATGTGCCCGTAACTATAAATTTATAATCATATCAATACCAGTTATAAATATCAGGCAGCAGCTCACTAATGTGTTACACCTCACTGGTTAGTACTTCACTGTCTGTGGGTATCTTGTGATTCCTGTTCCCACTGGAGCTGAGGGAAACCCTGAAAACCCTCTGCACGGAAGGAGATAAAATAATAACTCTTGCTTGTTCAGTCATTGGTAGTCAGTGATCTGTACTCATATACAGTACTGTGCAAAAGTCTTAGGGCACAACAGATATCCAACCTCGGAACTTTTCCTTCCTTTATCTATATATATTTACTGAATGAGTTATTAAACAAATGTCACAAGAAATATAAAGAAAATTGTGATCTGTCCTTTTTTCAGACATGCTACTTTGTCAGCTCTGCACAGTTGGACCCAGCTCTACCATCACACTGTCTGAATAATAAGACCCCAAAATCGACTACTTTAAGAGATAAGTGCACTTCTGAACATGCAGCTGTCAGCTTTTGTTGCAAGTTTTAAGATTTGAAGATTTGATTTTTATTTGAAAAATGAAAAAAAAAAAAGTCCTTATTCAGTGAGCGGAGTGGGGTGTCTGTCCCGTCAAAAGGCCTGCTAATCATCACGTAGAAGAAGAAAAAACACTACAGGTTTTTTTTTTTTTTTAATTTTATTTTATTGAATGCTTTTTTTTTTCCTTCTTTGAACGCACTCTGAGCCGCGCCACTCGGTGAGCACGATGAAAAAACTAAGGGCGATGATGGCGGATCTGATAGCTCCAACGCCTCCGGCTAACTTCATAAGAGGCTCCAGTGTGGTTTGACACTGTTGGAGCTTTTGGACCGATAAGAACCAGAGATCTGAAGAGACAGGGGGCGAGAGAGATAGACAATGAAAGAGAGAGAGAGAGAGAGAGAGAGAGAGAGAGAGAGAGAGAGAGGAGGGTTTTAGATGAGCGTTTTAATGCTTATGCCAGCAGGTTGAAAAATGATTATCTTGCTGTATGGTCGTGACGGTGTGTATGGAGGCCTGACAGCAGCCAGCGGCTCCGCTCATTAATAAGGAGGAAAAATCCAAGTGTGTATGAGAGTGTGAGTATGTGTGTGTGTGTGTGTGAGAGAGAGAGAGACAGTGTTAAAACTGTAACGTTGTCAACTAAATTCTGACATGCCCTTTACCATCTTGACTGCAGGCAGAGCAGCAAACTCAGAACTTGTCATATTTTAATATTTCATCACATTTTTGCTGTTCTGCATCAGATTTTTTTTTTAGTTTATACTTCTTTTCTTTCCTTTTTTTCAGTCACAAACCAGATTATACATTATATACTGAACATTATATCGATTTTTTTTGAAGCCACGGCGTTAACATTTAGATGAACCCTGTTTTAAATTAATAACAAAAACCTACTTAAGATTAGCCATGGGAGTTATGGATGGAGTTTAATTTTGCATAATGTTGGAGACCATCTTAAAAATTGCAATACCTTTTTCTCTCTGCCTGCAGAAAAGACAAGGCCCATATATGTAAAAGAAGCTTTTATTACACACATATTTTCTATTATTTCCTCTCTGATTAATTTTCTGTTGCTGTCACTGCAAACACAACACTTCATTTCATTTCTCTACTGTCTTTATTAAGAGAGAACAATGTAGATTCCTTAATGTTTCATGATATCTCTCTGTTATATGAGATTCTCTTTAAGCAAACCCTTCATCTCACTCATAAATTACCTCTACTCTGCAGTTTTCTTTTATGTATTCACTGCTAGATCTTTAAAAAAAAAAAAAAAAGTACTGCTACAAGATGTAAGAAGTTAAAAAAAATCATGTAAACTACTGATGGAACTATTAATTACACTTGTTTTTTTGATTGCACAATGTGTTTTTTTGTTTTGTTTTCACCTGAGGAGAGAACGATGTTTCATTAAAATGTGTCATCTTCCTTTACCTTTGTCATTTTCTGAGCACAAATCTACTATTATTTTCTCTTTTTTTTTTGAAATTTTGAAGTTCATCATAAACAGCTTGAGGCACTACACCGTCATCATCTTCATCTTCAGAGTCAGTGAAATCTTTCCTTCATGATTTTTCTTTGTTGTTGGGGCAGGAGATGTGTATAATGGTGCCCTTTTCTCTACAGCCTTTTGTTCTTGAAGTAGAGCCAGGAGGCCTTTTTTTTACTGCCACTGATGACTTCAGACTGATCTACAAAGTAATAGGCAGGATTGTGTAATTTTAACATACACACTATCAACACAATTTCTCTCTCTAGATTACACCGAATTATTATTTAATTTAAAGCACTATAATGAACTATACGACTTTACTGAGTTCTATGTTTTCTATTGGACTATCCCACTACAATAGATTCATGCTGATAATTATACTTCACCTGACAGCACATAAAATAAAGTAAAAAGTACAAACATAATCAAATAATTAGTTTGAATGAATAGTTCATTTTTNTACTGCCACTGATGACTTCAGACTGATCTACAAAGTAATAGGTAGGATTGTGTAATTTTAACATACACACTATCAACACAATTTCTCTCTCTAGATTACACCGAATTATTCTTTAATTTAAAGCACTATAATGAACTATACGACTTTACTGAGTTCTATGTTTTTTTATTGGACTATCCCACTGCAGTAGATTAATGCTGATAACTATATTTCACCTGACAGCACATAAAATAAAGTAAAAAGTACAAAAAAATACATAATCAAATAATTAGCTACATCAGCACATAGTGCATGTATCTCCACACTGTTCATATTTGACAGCTGTAAAAATATCTCAAATGTCTTTTATTTTGAAATTTCTTTCCCTAAAGTGGCCCAAAATGCACAAAAATGAAAGCATTTTAAAATATTGTACTTTTCTATTAATGCCATGCATTTTCATCCATAGTGAAATTTGCCCGATATCTATTGACATGTGTTTTAGTTAAATGAATAGTTCATTTTTTGATGTAGCAGTGAAGACTGATGGCTCTAATGGTTCTACAATAAACCCCACAGCTCCATAAAGTTATTGCCATTTTCACTTTTTAATAAAATACATGTAAATCATTATTGCTATGCTATATTATAGTTAATTTCTTTAATTACCTAATGTTAGTAAAACACTGAATTAAGGAGATTAACTAAATAATTGGTGTCATGCAAATCACTTCCTGGAGGGAAAACGTGGTCAGTGGCATACTTTCTGCACAATGATGGGCACAGCTAAAGGTAAGGATTTAAAAAATAAAATAAAATTCCTTACATAAATTTTGAAGTGGGTAACATTCAATCGCTCATTCTTACATACATTTCCCCTGCAATATTTTCATGTCTTAGGTAAAAAAAAAAAAAA
>JANJYP010113022.1:0-13367 GCA_024605115.1 Rastrelliger brachysoma | reverse complement strand
TCCATAAACCATTACTTTTATGGAATACTATTAGAGTTGTAAATTACTATTACAACTCTTACAAAATTTAATCTTCCTACAATTTTCCTGAAACTAACTTGAACCTTAAGAAAATTTCAGCAAAATGTTATGTACTTCTTCCCTTATGACATAAAATGAATTTAAGGTTTGCAACTACAACTTAAAATAAAAGCTAATTTCTTTGTGTTACTAAGCAACAGCAACAGTTATCCCTAAACCTCACACACAATTTAGAATCAAAGATTATTCGCTAAGATGTTAATCTAAAACCGGTGCCAGTGACAACCAGTTCTGTATCTCATAATCAGTTTCTAAATTCCTCCACAGCTGTAGGCGNAACCTTAAGAAAATTTCAGCAAAATGTTATGTACTTCTTCCCATATGACATAAAATGAATTTCAGTTTGCAACTACAACTTAAAATAAAAGCTAATTTCTTTGTGTTACTAAGCAACAGCAACAGTTATCCCTAAACCTCACACACAATTCGCTAAGATGTTAATCTAAAACCGGTGCCAGTGACAACCAGTTCTGTATCTCATAATCAGTTTCTAAATTCCTCCACAGCTGTAGGCATTCATTCGATAACTGTGAAGTATACCTTTTTCCACTTTTCCAATTTATCCTTTGATAAAGTTGCCTTTATAAAAGCTCATTTCCCCCTCCGTCTAACTTCCTCCACAGGATTATATTACCCATCTACTCTTCTCTTTCTACCTCTCTCTCTGCATCTTCATCTCAGTGNTAAAGTTGCCTTTATAAAAGCTCATTTCCCCCTCCGTCTAACTTCCTCCACAGGATTATATTACCCATCTACTCCTCTCTTCCTACCTCTCTCCATCTTCATCTCAGTGTCATTCTCTCTCTCTCTCTCTCTCTCTCTCTCTCTCTCTCTCTCTCTCTCTCTCTCTCTCTCTCTGTGTCTTTTGTCTTATTTTCTTTTCTCTCCCTCCTTTTTTTGTTTCTCCATCTCCATTTTCGCCACCTCCAACTCTCTACTGATTAAGAAAGAGGGGGAAAAAAGGGAAGTGTACGAACGAAAAAACAGTCGGCAGATTGGTGAGAAAGTTCAATTAAACTGGGGGCCTCTGGGCTTTTTAGTTAATGTGTGTATGTGTGTGTGGGTAGGACGTGTTTATGGCCGGGCATGCTTCTGTGAGACATACTGAGGCCTTGGGTGTGTATGTGCGTGTGCGGAGGTGTGCGCTTGCTCCTTCGTTTGCACNCTCTCTACTGATTAAGAAAGAGGGGGAAAAAAGGGAAGTGTATGAACGAAAAAACAGTCTGCAGATTGGTGAGAAAGTTCAATTAAACTGGGGGCCTCTGGGCTTTTTAGTTAATGTGTGTATGTGTGTGTGGGTAGGACATGTTTATGGCCGGGCATGCTTCTGTGAGACATACTGAGGCCTTGGGTGTGTATGTGCATGTGCGGAGGTGTGCGCTTGCTCCTTCGTTTGCATGTTTTGCATCTTTGCTGGTGTGTGTTTCAGTCTCAGCTCTCTAGGATTAGTTTTTCCTCCTTAATCAAGTGAGAGAGAAGCCCACAGGTAATTACAGCTTCTCTCCAAAAACAACAACTGGGCTTCTGCTTTCCTGTTGGACTCCATCACAGTCAAATAAAGCCACAGTTAGCTACAATTTTAAAGGACAAAAACAAAGTCACAGAGTTGTTTGTTCTACCCTGCAGCATGAGGACAAAAGAAGAAACGTTTAAATGTGCTAATTGGACTTAGTCATTATTCACATGCAGGAAGATTTTCTCCTAGTAGTTTATTAGAGTTGTCAATAGTTTCAGTCCATGCATTTCCTTGTGAGTTTTTGAGAAAATATTGTAAATACATTTGTCTGTGTTCATATTTATGTTATCCTTCTTTTAGCGCCAGATTCAGAAAATAAATTAAAGAAGTAATTGGATTAGAAGTTGCAGGTGTGTTGACTCTGTAATCACATGTGTCGATACAAAAATAGGCAGAGCTGTTCATTGAGTAGAGACAAAAATCAGTTACACGTGGTCACACAAAGACAAAATAAAGGAGAGAATAAAGGAAACCAGGACAGCATGTTGTAAAAGCCTTGAATAGAGCAGCTTTTTGTGATTCCTTTTACTTTTGTATTTGTGTTACAAGCTATGGTTTAATTTGGGCCAACACAAAAAGTCCAGTAAATGAAATGCTCAGTGTGGTTCAGATTCACTGAACTGTACAGTTGGTTCGACTGCACTCTCTGCCTCATTATGTGCGTGCATGCATGTGAAGTTTCCAGGTGTAGTATTGACCAAATTTCCAGAATATTGTCAAAAGAAATACAAATGAATGCAGATATCCATGATATTAATGAGTTTGGCTCATTAAGGTAAACAGCTAATTCTCCAGCCCAGTATTAGTATACCATTGTAGAAGAAGAGAGTTTCATTTCAGAAATATTGTCACTTCATTAGTCCATACATGTCTATGTTTTTAATCTGCCACTATTTTTCATCTTTTCAGTTGAAGGGGATGCGTTATCCACATTTATAGGTCTATATTTATATTGTCGAGCATGGCTATTTTTGCAACCAACAACTTCAGCAACACGGACATTAATGATTATGTAAGGACAATCATAAGAAATAGTTTTCAAAGCATGCTGAAGCCCTGACTTTTGACTCAGTGGGAGTAACTTATACATATGGTCACCTCAAGTTTTAGAGTTTTTGTCATGTTTCACATGGACATCCGAGATTCTAATGGTATAAAAGTCACAGAAAACCAAAAAGTGCATGATATGCCCTCTTTGAGTGGGAGCTTGATTGACATTTAGTCACATGCTTCATGTTTGTCATAATTAAGTTCCTAAGTCAGTTTCCATTAGATTTTCATTTTAATTAATTCACCAATGTTCCCACCACAGCCAAGCTTAAAGATGTTTTTATAATATTTCAATCTGTTGTGAATTTCTCAAATTTGTGTTTCTGTACACCTTTTGGCATGAGCCCACTAATAAAAGTATTGTTTGTGAATGTGTGCGTAATAAGTAATAAGAGCTCTATCCTTGCATCATCAAGCAGTCCAGGATTTATCTGTATTATAGTCCTCCAAATACTTTAATAAGCTTATGTGTTGTCAGTAATTAGTAGCTAACACATGATGAAAGAAAAGCTCCTAATACCTCATTTTCCCAGCGCACTGGCTTTAACATGCAACATCAACAAAGTAATCAATGGTGCAGGAGGGCAGAAAGGGCTGGGGGTGCACAGACTAGTGTTTTCTCAGACAGGGTAATTAATACAGACATACCATTAGTCCTGAACTTACACCTCCCCATTATGATTGCAAAACTGCCAAACCAGTAAATGTATGCCCTCTTTCAGACAGAGTAGAATCAGAGAAACAATTATGTTGACTGANCCCATTATGATTGCAAAACTGCCAAACCAGTAAATGTATGCCTTCTTTCAGACAGAGTAGAATCAGAGAAACAATTATGTTGACTGGAATGGCCCTCCTACTCATTTCTACATTTTTATTTGATTTTCTTTCAAATGGAGAAGGTTGGCTGAGCATCTCATCTCTTTTCCTTAGCAGCACTAGAGAAAGAAACCCACACTTTCACAAAGTTATTACATTCACGTATTCTCACCAACCTTGCAGTCACAAGCTCTGTCATCTCTGAACTACAGCCACTTCCCACCAAAACCCATCTTTCATTTAGGCAATCAGTAAGTTAACAGTAGATGTAACTAATTATTCTGGTCATGGTCTCCTGATCCTTTGGTTTTCCCGCCATAGAAAGGTTAAAGTACAAAAAAATAATAACATCAAGAGGATTCACTGTCATGCTCAAGGATACCTCAAAAGAACATATACCTGCTGTCATAGTGGCCTGAACCCAGGTCTTTCAGCTGAAGGTCAGACCACCTAATCATTGCCTCCACTGTAAATCCCTAACAGGGCAGGATTATGATTCGAGAGCAACATGAGATATGTTACATGGACACTGACAAGTGAGAGAGGAACTGGCAGAGAAGTGTGTGAAAGGGCAAGGTTAACTTTGCACCCATGATGTTTGAATTATGGCAAAGGTTATATTTTATGTTTGTCTGTTGAATTATGGAAAGAATATACATCAGTAACAACAGGAATTATTTAGCTAAATATATTTAGTTTTAGATATGATGCATAGTCAAATTTGCAATTTGGGAAAATGTAAAATGTAAGTTTTAATTTTACAGCTCCCAAAATCTATGACCCTGTTTGCATCTGCCACTAACACAAAAGCTCTGAATCTGGAACACATGTAAAAGTAAGATGTAAATGCATGCAGAGCGTATTGTGATTTGAAAGAGATCAGATCAGCCAGACCAGCTCTGGCTCACATTGTGATGTTATCGGCTCAGTGTAAATGCACTCTGTATAGCGTGGCCACATTCCGGAAATCCCTGGATATCGTAACAATAGCTAGTCTAGCTTTGCAAAAAGTTTATTTAGAAATAAACGAAGTTTGAGCATAACGACATTTTTATAACATTTGTCTTTTTGTTTTTGATGTGATATCTTTTCTAAAAAAACCTGTTTTTCATCACTGATTTTTCTGCTTTGCCTGTGTTAATTATTTCAGTCTATCATTGGGGTTTGAACTTGTTTTTGCAGAATATTATTATGACTTTCTGCCGAGAAATGACCCTAATCATTTTTGTAAATCTGTCAGCTCCATCTTGGCAGGTAAACACCCATTTAAACTTCATTTGATATTTGGTCTCATACTGATTAGCCAGAAATGCTGTCAGCTAGGTAACTACAATGCCATGCTGGCACCGGAAGACGCCAAATGGACAACAGTATTGTTTTGGAAGGCATCACTGTCTTGGCAGTATTTTCTGTCTGATAATCATTCAAGCAGGTGGAGATATTTTCCCTGACAATATTGACTTTTCAGTCATGTGTAAATTCCAGCTGTTGCTGAAATAGCTTTTTTTTTTAGCCTTATAGTAAAAACAAAAATCACTGTGCTGAATGTGCAGAACTTTATTCACAGTGCTGGCTTTGTCCTACTGATAAAAAAGTCGTCCTCTGATTTCCTCCTGTGGGCTCGGTGACTTTGAGTCTTGTGTGAAATTTGAATTGTCTGATTATTTTGTGTTAAATGGTTTTTCTGTGGATATATGAAGACAAACAAAAATCATTAGAGGGGTCTACCAAGTTTCTGAAGCAAAAGCACGTATTTATTTGTTTATTTTTTACTGAAGTCAGGAGTTTAATAAGCTCCTGGGTTTTCTGTGCCTCACCTGAACATATTGGTGTTCTTTGTAGGTGTTTTCTCAGTTTGTCATTTAAACATGCAACTATATTAAGTCTTGATCCAACAGTTACTAAACTACTGGGGATTTTAATAAACATAGTCCGGCAAATTGTCTGGATGTCAGTTCCTATTTCAATTTCACCTTTTCAATTACCCTTCATTCACAAAAGTGAAAGCAATAACACCAAAATTACATTCTGAAAATAAACTAAACATGAGAAAGTTTATCATCCTCCGTAAGGCAGGGCTTGGACACAGAAATCAGCCTCACCTGAGGGAAACAATAACTATTATGGAGTAGATGAGGCAAATATTTCTGATGTGTCTAGGCATTCCTCGCACTGTGTGGACGTAAATCTGTTTACACAGTCATGTTCTGGGGACTAAAAAAATTATAAAAAAAAAGATTATTTTTTGACTCACTTCCATTATGGGAACGAAAAACAAAATTAAGATAAGTTTAGAATTATATTATGGTTAGGCATGTACTGTAGTTGTTATGGTTAAAGACCCCATGCAACACCTATTTCATTAATTTTGTGTTAATTCCCGATGTCCACTAATGGAGTCTGTTTCATTATTTGTGGCTGGAAATGCCTCAGACTGCTTGTTTCATGTCATCCTAGTGTCATATGAAAAGCCTGGTGGAGAAGACGGCTGCTTGTCTCATTAAAATTCAGTATGTAAATTAGCTTTGCTCTGATTGGATCGCTGCTCTCATGAATATTTGGTATGTAAGTCATTTTTACCCTGATTGGATAAGAGCTACATTCATTAACCCAGCTGTCAAGAATTTTTTTTCCCACCTTGAACTTAATTTGTATATGTTTACATACAAGCTGTCAATGCCTGGCATAAAATACAGCTCAGCTGTCGGTCTGCCATCAGCTGCTCACGACCAAGTCTCACCAAGGTGGGCGTGATTATGAAAAATAAGTGACACGTCTACGTAACACTGTCACGTGTTTCAGATAAGAGGCGTTTTCTGCGCCTCTTGTCTATCATTGTATGCTGCATGCATCAGACAAGCTCTGCAGCTTTCAAACATACCATACTAAAAACATATACTGACCTATCTTATTTTGGAAAAAAAATGAATATAAGTCAATGCGTCGTCTGAATGGAAATACAACTCTCTTCCACTCTTTCTTTCTGTCTCTCTCTCTGGCTGTTGTGTGTGTGTGTGTGTGTGTGTGTGTGTGTGTGTGGGTGTGTGTGTGTGTGTGTGTGTGTGTGGGTGTGTGTGTGTGTGTGTGTGTGTGTGTGTCTAAAGAGAGACTTGAGCTTGAGCACAAAATGAGCTCTTTTGAGTTTCTACATGTTTATTGATAACAACTAATGTGGTGAAATATAAAAAGTAACACAGCAAGAGTCTATGCAAATTGGGAGTCAGGTTTACAAAAATGTGCTAATGATTTTTATGCCCATCCTTCATCATTACTTTGTCAAAAACAGACACACACATACACATACAAAATTTAGGAGAGCAGTAGCCTACTGCAAAATGTACAGTACTTAGTATATTTTATACATAAAATGGTCCACTGTGAAAAAAGTGATGTATTTTGTCCAGAATGACAAAGTGCACCCTAACTTTTGACTGGCACTGTCTATTATGTGCCATTGTGTATGTGCAAGAACTCTGCAACTTTGCTAGTGTGTTGTGTTTTGTGAAATGTATACTGTAGCACACACTGAAAATATGATCACTGTTATATAATCTTTAGAGCTGTTTCTAGACCAATGAACATAACCAGAGTGCAATCGTGTGACCCTTTTTGTTTTGTTTTGGGGTTTTTTGGACAAAAATTAAGGTGTATGGCAGAGCAATATGATATTCCTCAGGCTTTGGGTGTACACAATACAGTTCATTCTTGGTTTGGCTCTGCACATTAATTTTTTTGGCAATAAGAAAAACCCTATCCATATACTTTAAAATATGAATGCATGAGCCTTTTGTTCACAACATGTTTGAGAAACCAGTTTGCTGAAAAAAACTGACAAAAAACAGTTCAGTGCATGCTAACAGACTGTCTATAAAAGATATGGAAAAATAGTTACTAGTTTTCACAAGCTGTTTCCCTTTACATAATCACAGAGATAATAGAAAAACAGGTTCTCTATAAGAAGANTGTGTGTGTGTGTGTGTGTGTGTGTGTGTGTGTGTGCGTGTGTGTGTGTGTGTGTGTGTGTGTGTGTGTGTGTGTGTGTGTGTACTAAGCCTGCTGATAACCTTGTTAGCTGCTATAGTAAAACTACTGGATCACTTTGATTTATGAGTAGTGCAGTGTAAAATAATGGCATGGATCTAAAATTAGGGTTAGGGTTAGGGAAGTGCTGCATACTGTATTGATGTCTCTCTTTTAAAAGGGAGCAGACCACTGTTCTTAAAGCATATATTTTTAGGATTTTATATAATAAAGACACAATTAAACTAGAAGAATATGTTCTCTAGCACTGAGCTTACAAGCTTTTCTTCTGAGTAGTGATTTCTTCGAGTACTGCTAATTTTATTTTTTCTACAGTTACTCATTATGGTACCCTTGAAAGAGCATCACTCACGGTGAATCCCACCATTGTAATTAAAAACAGGTATTTTCCAAACCTTTCCAAACTATCAAACAACCACAGTTGTGAATTACAGCTCATTACTGTCAAATTGTTCTACTCAGCCAATTTGTAGTACGGGCTGCAGGAGGTAGGGGTCACCGCTGTCTGTGACCTGGCAGGAATGAGAGCTTGAAAACTGCAGGACTGGAAGCAGAGATCAGCACAAGGTCATGTCTTCCAGCTCAACAGGCTGTGGATTGTGTTCTCACCATGATACCTGGCTTGGTCGATACACAGCACTGCGACAGTGAGGCGGTACAAGCTATTGGGATTCTGATAAGCCCACAGTCGGTAGAGTTCAGGAAAATGGAGAAGAAAGCGCTGCATGCAGTGTCAGTGAAGGTTAACTGCCAGGCTGCTCTGAGGAGGGTCAAGCCGTTTGGGTGGTCAGTGAGCCTCTAAGGATGCTGTGTAAAACTTCTGTGTCACTGATGCGCATTTGAAGGGGTGAGTCATGAGGTCACCATATCGAACAGACGAGACATACCTTGATCCCACCGCAGGGGTGGGTTGTTCACTCTGCTGGGAGGCGGAAAGCCTGCAGTGTTTGCCCTAACACTGTCAGAGGTGTATGGGCTTGCAGTATGGGATTGCAAGGTGGTTATGAGCATTACTGTCTGTTTGTTGCAGACTTCACTTATGCTCCATACAACTGGAGAATCTGTCTGCATAAATATTTATAGGGGCTCATGTTGGTCATGTGGAAAACTGGAAAAACAGGAGAATACTCCAGGTCAGTGCATCAGTCATCATTATTTTAATATTGTTGGTTTCTGACTTTTTCAAGAATGATTTTATACCAATGTAAAGATTTTATTCTGATACAATTTAAGCTTTTAAATCATGAAAAAATATCTTCCCAAAACAGACTGAAACTCTATGTCTGTCTTGATTAATGTATCTAGCCCTAACCCTAATTTGTTGTAAAACAGATTGAAAAACTTAAAAAGGTCACGAAGTGTTTTATAGAGAGGAACTCTGTAAGAACATTAAAGCTGGAAAGCATGCAAAAGGAAAGTGATTAAAGTTTAAGTAGGACTACATTGAAGATATTTAACAGAGAAAATCAAACAGGATTGAATGGGGGCGATCTCAGAAACATTACATAAGCAGTTTGAAGTGCATTTTAAACAGTAGTTCAAAAGGTTATTTTTTATAAGCTGTAAATATGTAAAATATCCTGATTAAACAATCAAGGCTCAACTTTTTACATTTCTCACTATTAATATTGTACATTAAAGTTAAGTGCATCATTGTCCCATTGTGTAGCAATTTATAGATTAAAGGATTTTCATGCTTACTAAAATTTGGATTCAGTGTTTGAGGTCACGTTGAGACATCTTGTTATGGTTCAGATTAGACTTGGATGAAGAGAGAGGAGTTGTATCAATGTGTAATCAGGTGTAAGAATTGATTTGGAATTAGTATGTCTGTCATTCTGCACACTGTTATGCACCAAAAATGTTTTATTCTTGCAGTCAGACTAATTAAGACATTTGATATTATCTCATAGTATTTACAATTAATTATATTATACTAATTAACTTGAAGGGAATTTGCAGTCATAATCAATGTTTGTGTCTAAAAATCACATCACCTATGATCACTTCATCTTATACCATCCACACACCCAACTGCAGTGTGTGGACATTTATATTCAGTTTTGTTCATTTTTTTAGACAGATGAATGATCAAATGTGCAATCACAGAATAATTTTAAAATATGTCTGGTGCTTGTTCACTTTTTACAATATGTTGGATTCTTCTTTTAAAAGATTTTTTCTCGTACAAACACCTTTATTTCAATGTAGATAGGGAGAGAGGGAGGGTGTGACATGCAGCAAAGGATCTCCAGCTGGGACTTGAAGCAGGATTAGCTGCGTATGTGCAGAGCTCTGCATATGTGGCATGTGCTCTGAACACACCAAAATGATGGATTCTTAAACAAAACTGAATTCAGAGACAAGTATTGATTATGACAGGCCTTTAAAATAGAAAATTGTCTTGAAGGGTATCTCCACTCATAATCAGTGTTTGCCTCGTATATCAAGTCACCTATAATTAGTTAATTTTATACCATCCACACCCAGAACTGCAGCGTGTGAGTATTTATATTTAAGTTTGTTCAATAATAAAGTACTGCATCAAAGTTCACATATTAACACCGGACATATTTTAAAATCATTCTGTAGTTACACGTTTCCTTAATTTGCCCACTCCATTAATTTTAAAATTTATTTTCACAAGATAATTTAATCCATTTCAAACTTACCGCCTTCCCTTTAACATTATATAATCTGTTTTGTGAAAACAGCATTGCATAATAGATCTACATGCACTTTTTTGGTGTTTTATTTGAGTACATGTATTCAACAACTGTTAGCATGAACCTAAATTAAATTATTATTAATTTGTATTGTTAATTATTTGGTGAGTGCTTATTCTTGAAGTAACCATCTTGTATGGCTTGTGTTTTAATGTGACAGATATCCATCTCATCTGTATTATATAAGAAACAAATGATCTGATTATTAACATTTCAGCCTCTTTCAGTCCTCTTGTTGCCAAACTCAGCAAAATTTCCTCACACTAAAGTGCACCAATAGGTCACTAGAAAAAAAAGTGTAACTTCTGCAACAGCTCTCCGCTGCTAAGCTTAATAAAGTTTGGATCTGAACAAAAATGACTTTCTAATGATGTTTCGATTAAGCTGTCTCACTTGGATTGACATTCTCAAATTTAAATTATCATAACTTGATAGGAATGTATTATAAGCTCCACCTCAGCGATGTGACCCCTGCGATGACTCCCACAGATAGAAGAACAGTTAAAATCAGCTCTTGCTCCCACACAAAGACAATATTTCACATTATTTCACTTGCTTTCAGTATAACCCCATGTTACTCCAACCAAAGCACTGTCTGGCATCTGTGTCTGCTAATAGGGTCATTAATATTCATATCTTCACAGAGATGAGATGAGAAACACACTGGTGAACACATATTCACACACACAAGAGAAAGTACACGCACTTCCACAAAGAGAAATCAGTTGGCTGCTCAAATATAATTACTTGACTGCTGCCTGCCATTTAGGACGACATCTAGATAGATTATTTTTGTCTGTCTTTCTGCCTATATCTTTCTTTCTATTTCTCATTCTTTCTCTCTGTATTTCTCTTAATTTTAGTTTTCCCCTGTCAGGGGATGTTTACTCCTTCTTATTTCTACTCATCTGTCCTTTCTGAAACATAACTTGACAGTCTCTGCAATGTTGATTTGATTCAATTTACAAGTGTTTTATTGATATAATTTTTAATATCAACTCACACTTTGAGAAGCACTGACTTGCAAAGTGCAGCTGTGTCTCTGCCATAATAGCTTTCACATTATGAAACTCTGATGCAGGCCAGGAGAGATGAAACCTGCACTCGAGGTTTCTTCTGCTTCCAAGTCTATAAATTGTATCTAGTGGAATTATAAAGCAGTGACAGTTTTATATTGTTAAAGTACACGACTTTGGCAACCCTATTAGTCCTTCGAGTAACAAAGGCAAACAACATTTAGGGTGACTAACGTCTGTTGACAAAAAGATTTTTTATTGGGGAATATTTGCGAAGAAAAACCTACCTGTCAGGTCACCAAATGAAACCAACTCCAAAATGGATTCATTAAAGTTGAAAGTCAGCATTTTAACCTTAGTGTCACTGTTTTAATTCCAAATAACAATAATGTCATATATATCACCATCTGAGGCAGTGTTAAAGAATAACTTTGGTGATTTTCAACATACAGCTCTATTGTTCAAGCTACCTGAGACTTGCTATTACCGAAGACACGAGAAATTTTGATCCAACCTATACAGCTGTCCTCAGGTAGAGACTTTGCACTCACCACTAACCCATGGGGGCAGAATTTGAAACTGTGTTTTTGACATCTTAACATACTTCAAATCTTACCCCAAAAGTTATGCAACATCAGCAGACACCTTACAACACAGGACTGTAGCATGTGTGACTCAAAATGAAAAAAAAACATAGTTAAAACAGTGTGTTTGCGCAAGCAGTTACATACAGCCACTTCCGGAAGTTCTAGTCAATTCAACTCGCTTAGCTTGAGCAATAGAGCTGCATGTTGAAAATGACCAAAGTTGTCCTTTAAGGCAGAAAACAGCACTGTGTGAAAAATGCTACCATTCTGCTGGTACAGTGAAGGTGTTAATGCAAGCATTTTCCAATGTTGAAGCTGGTTCGACATAGGCTTCAACACACATTATGAGTCATGACATAGTTCTGTTGTTAATGATTGTCCCAGAGGATAAAATAATGGTAACTGCGATAATCCCATCCCATCTCATAATATTAAAAACCTCTGTGCAATGTTTTTCTGCCTGATAAGTGTTGAAAATCATGGTTCTTATTAGTCAAACAGGCCTTCTTGAATTGCATCCCATTGTCTCACCAGTCCCACACACTTTTTCAAAGCACGGCTGCTTCCTATCTGAGCGCCTTGACATACTACACTTGTTTCCAAGAATTCCTCCAAATAAAATTAAAAAACATTTTATTGCCCTACAGAATAACACATAAAACATTATCTGTTCTGATGCCCCAATCAGTATGGATATAATCATTTGTTGGTGCTTCTAAATACCATTAAAATCACTGTTGCAAAATAAATGATTAAAGGACAAATGTGTAAAAGTTACTGGGATATTTTGTCAGAAATGGAACTGATTATAATCAGTTGGTTGCAATCTGAAATCTCACCACTAAATCCTACACAGAGGTTCTTTAAAATGACCTGAGTGAGGTCAAGAAAGATGGTGGTTGCATTAGATTATATTTGATTGGATTCTATTTGATTTGATGGTTACTATGAGCAACTTTGTATCATAGTTGTGGTTAAACTAACACTGCCTGTTGCTAGAGGATGATAAGCAAACAATTTATGGTTTGTTGAAACAGCACTCTCTTTATATTGCTGTATATCAATAATAGGACAAGACCCAAAACAACAGGATTTTTTAAAGTTTCACATTTTTTTAAATAGCCTCACATGAATTAAGAGT
The DNA here is from genome assembly GCA_024605115.1 of Rastrelliger brachysoma. Classification (NCBI taxonomy): domain Eukaryota; kingdom Metazoa; phylum Chordata; class Actinopteri; order Scombriformes; family Scombridae; genus Rastrelliger; species Rastrelliger brachysoma. Next base: position 390 of record JANJYP010113022.1, on the reverse strand, counting down.
AAATTATATTACAATCACCATCATTTCTTTGACAGTCTTAACTGGTGGAGAATGAAAGGAGATGTTTTGTCACACATTATGTCAGATAGTTGTTTCTTTTATCTTCTGAGCCTGTTCCTTGGTTCTTGTCTTATCAGAGTCAGAGACACAAGAAGCTGTGTTTGGAGTTTTACTTAGAGGCATAATTTCTTGTCAAAATATGTATAAATGAATATCAGGATGGTTAAAGCCTGTTTTTTCTTTCTAAAAGTTATAATTCTAAACAAAACAAAGGTACATATTAAGAAAAAAGATAATCCTAGCTCTCATTCTGTGTCTTCTTTAAAGGGACTATGTGTAAAGGCACGCTATACTGGTCAAGCCGTCTTCAGTGCAGCCCGGAACAGCTCG
>JANJYP010112975.1:0-28973 GCA_024605115.1 Rastrelliger brachysoma | reverse complement strand
TACCTTCAAGCTGTCACATTTCTATTATTAATTGTACAAAAGTGACAATGATAATGAAAATATAAATGCACAGGAAACTGACACATGTATCTTATCAGTAATACACAGAGACATGTGCAAGTTAGAGCCATATCATAAAGTTTGGATAAATAACTCAACAGTAATAGTAATAGTAAAAAATAGCACTAACACTGGCTTAAAACAACCTATTGGCTTGAGTTTGATTGGTGATCTAATGGGTACTGGATATAGTTAATCCATACTGCATATATTTACCCAATTGGATAAATATTGATAAAACTATTTTGATTCATTGTAACAATTTATCACTCTTTATTTTTATTTAAATGTTTTGGCCTATTTATTTGACATTTTGGGAGTGTGGCAGTATTTTTTTTAAATCAAGTAAATAGTGTGCAGAAAATACTTATTGCCATAACATATAGTTAAATCCTGCTTCCTATTACAATAATTTATAATTTGTTCCTATAGAAAATGCAGACTATGCTCATAATGATATGATTTTATGATTTTAACACAAGTTTATGTGGATACTTTTAGATCTTTGATTGGACACTAAAGACAACAATCACTGTCAGCATACCCTGCAATATACTTTACTGAATTAGGCTTTTCATACCTGGAATGATATGATGTTACTAGACGACTCTCGACTATGCAATTTCAGCAATTTAAATGCTCCAATTTTTAAGCATGATTCAAGCTTTTTTTTTTTTTTTTTGGCTCACTTTTGAATTTTCATCCCATCAGCATTACATGTTGACCAGATTTATATGTAGACACCACAATTAAGTCCTCTGTTCTTCTATTGCTAGAACTGTTGTTTGCTTGAAATGACACATAAAATGTTTAGCTAGTAAAGGTAGCGAATCACAGAAAAAGAAACAAATAAAATGCGCTGTGTTGTATTTGCACACTGCCAAGTTATAACCTGTTATCATATGAAAGGCTTTCTGTTTAGCATTTTATATTAACTTGTGCATCCTGGAACACCATAAAAACCCAGAAGAGGCAGGAGGGGGCGTTTTATTCAAGTTGTCGGCTTCTCCGATTTCCATGTTTTTCTTTCTGACATAAAAGCTTCAACCAATTGCCAATGTTATTTGCAGTTATGTGAAATCCCACCATCTGGCATTCACAACCCAATCAGTCCAAACCAAAGCAAGATTCCTCTGACAGCTGGAGGCAAGTTGGAAAATTAAACAGAAAAATTAACTTGATTTTTTTTTTTTTTACAAAATCCTGCCTTTTCTTACTGTGAGTACCTTGTACAGCCCTTACTTCAAAAATAACTAATTTAAATAACAGGTAACACAGGGAATAAATGAATAGTAAATACAACAAAAGATGATAAAAGTGCTGTAAGAAAAAATGAAGGGCATTAATATCAATCATCAGTGTATGAAATGGTACTACCAGAGTTTTCCAGATCTCCGATGCATCCAATGTCTATACACTCTTGGCCTGAATAATAGACTTGTGCCAACTTCTGTTGACTGCTTTATAGTCAAAGTGGGCGGAGTCAATATTACATCATTCTAGCAACATTAATTGATAATGTGATGCAGATATTAATTAAAGAGGGCTGTGCCTGAATTGGTGGCCATAGTTTTAGCCATGCTAGTTGTGACTCTAAGGATTGCAATGTAAGTCTGTTGCTACACTGCTTTGGTTAACTATGGGACAGACTGCCATGAAAGTTTGCATCAACAATCATGGTCTCAAAAGACAAATCCTACTGGTGATTAAATTATTTTTCCTCCAGCTTTCCTCTACTTTTCCTCCACCATGAAACTTTGTACAAAAATTAATTTGATATTTTAAAACTGATCAAAATGATTCAAACATCTAACACCAAAAAATGTTCAAATGTAAATCCTGCAGTTCATCTTGTTTATTCATATCTAAGGTGATACTTCCCTCATCTTGGTGAAATTGAGTAAGAAGTCTGAGAAGTGGTAGACTTGAAATTTCACCCACATGTTCAGTCTTCTCTTGATGTGATATTCAAAATGAATGGGGAGTTACAATCTGCTTTTTTATGTATTTGTTTATCTATAACTGATATTTTGATTATCTGTTTTTTCTCAATCTTTTCTCAATATTTATTTCTTTTTTGAAAAAAAGACGTCCCACTGATGTAAATTTACCTAAATCAGCAGAGTGGTCAAGTCTAATAAAAAAATGTGGGATTCATTTTCCTGGGGGTGGTGCAACAAAACCTTTTTTGTTGTTGTTGCTAACAACAACAAAAACGACTTTAAAACTTCAAGAAAAAAAAACTTGACTTGTTTCACATTTAACTCAACAAACGCTAAAAAATGAGTAAGCTGTGATAGAGGAACTTGGCTGCCTTGTTGTTGCTTGCAGTCAATATAGTACAAATTGTTTCTGTCATTTCATATTTGCAAAAATGGCAAATGGCCAAAAGTATCTAAGGCTATTTGTAATGATGTGAAAACCACCATTGAAATGCAAGATTGAATCTTTGTATTCTGATTGCAAAAAAAAAGAAAATTAGATTGAATTTGGGAATTTGATATTATGTTTCAGTCTAAAATAAACATGATCATGCTGCAGTTAGTATGGAGTTGACCTAGTTCATCACAATGAAAAGATGAAAAGATGCAGAATAGAACTTTCTATAACATGAGTCAACAGCCAAATGAAGCACAGACCTGCCCTTTACAGGTCAGTAGGCCCAGATTGGGTCTAAATTTGTGTCCTGAATTTAAGATGTTTAGAGATCCAACCCTAAAAATTTAGCCAAAGCAAGTTGAGGATGTGACAGTGAAAACACAGGCGTCCCTTTTTACAGCTGTTGCCTGCCATCCCGAAGAAGCGTGATGTGCTTCTGTATTTAAAAATGTGACACATCTGCTCTGCTCTGCTGTGGAATGGTTAGAATGAAAGTTACTGAAATGTGAACGAGCTCTGGACCTTAGTGAATGAGATAATGTGTTTGACACGTTTTCTTCAAGTGGCTGGACATGATAAGTTCACTCCTTTCTTATCCTAACCATATCCTCACATACCTGTTCTATGTCATCTGAGCATATTGAAAGCACTTTGAAAGAAGCTGAGATGTGCTTTAAAGATAAACAACCACTCAAACCTACAGGAGCATACAGTATGAATCAGTCCTCTCTTGTGNAAAGCACTTTGAAAGAAGCTGAGATGTGCTTTAAAGATAAACAACCACTCGAACCTACAGGAGCATACAGTATGAATCAGTCCTCTCTTGTCTTTCTCCATGCAGCAACCTTCACCTCAGGCAATTTGTAGTGAGTCTTCATTGGGTAAGCATGAGAAGAGATACTGTCTGGGCTCAAGATGACAAGACACCAAAATACATTTTAGCTATCAAACATGTGCATGACCATGTTTATCTGAATTTAAAATGACAGAAAATATAAAACCTTGAAATGAATTGAGCTTTAGAACTGTTGCATTATACAATTTGCATGCAAATGTGGGGATGGTGCAAGGCCATCAGATGAAAAATAAACAAAGCAAAAAAATAGGATTTGTGCTTAAATACTGTATATCTCTCTATATATCTAATACTGGAAAAAAAAAGCTCATTATGTGTGGCATCAACCTCAGAGTGAGGACTCACTCTGAAATCACAATTGGCATTGGAATTAAAAACCAAAGAGAGACCATGCATTTACTATGCATAAAAAGTAGTTGGATCCATGACCCAGGAACACCTTTAACATCCACATATCAAACATGAGCAGGTGGTTCCAACAGGATGAGAACCAAACACCCGCAACAGGCCTCAGCACTCAGAGCAGCAGCAGCTCTCTCCATGCTCCTGAATATGTTCAGGGTTTCGTTTCCTTTGTGCCTTAAAAATAATACCATCGTCTTATCAATAATTTCAGACATAACGCTTCCTTTCTTGGAACTTCAGGTATATTCGAGCTGCCAGTCAAACAGAGGGTGTACACGTTGCTTGTAATTAAATTTTGGCACCATGATATTCATTTCTGTGCCCGCTCTTTTCCTCCAGTATTATTACTGCTTAATATAGAATTTGCAGAATACTAGTAGGATTATGAGGAAGTTATTATACATACTTGACATTATTTCTAATAGTTTTAATTAAATCACCAAAAACGCAATTATGTTTATGGCAATGAGCCCCATTACCTGAACAATAATGACAGATGCTTGTATAAAGCCTAACTTACATGTCTATAATGTTGTTTGACATTAGTCAAAATTATATTACAGATTCATACAATTAAATTAAATTTCCCTCTCCTTAAGGGTAATACAAACCCTGAGGTGACGCTTTTCACTACAGTGAGCATATGATGACTCATTTTAAAAATAATGGGTTGTCAAAAATGGGGCATAGGGCTGTTGAAAGGGGGGAAAACAAATTAAATAAAAATGGAATGTCGCTTAACCTTAAGCAAACCATGTTACAATCCATTAAAATACTGTATGAATCTGCACCATTTTTTTAGGTTAAAGAATGCTTTGATCTCTGGGAACAATTTCAGAGGCAATAGATAGCAGTAATGTGATTGCTTTTGTCTTCATGATTCAACAGATTACATATCTAATCGGTTTGTGAATGGAGAATATAATTTGCACAGATTACAGGCTGCTGCTTGTTGAAACTAGGCCGTTTGACAGTTAGAAGATCCTCAGATGGACAGATGGATGGACGAAAAGACACCAGCTGATTTAATCTATGGTGGAAAACATCTAACACATCCTCACAATTAAATAACCAAATAGGTCGATTGATCCATGCTCTCCAGAACGACTCGTAAAACCTAATACAGACGTCATCTGAACTGCGTCACATCTTTGTTCATAATTACTGTGACCGCTAGACGGTGTCTGTCACTCAAATGTGACTGTGGGTAGTTTTTTGCTACTGAATTTACAACCTATTCTGTTGTTTTTCTTGGGAGGAAAGGCTGTAAGCATCAGATCCTACTCTTGTAATGGCTCCAATTTTTCCCCTCAAAGGCGTGAGTAAGTGTATAAAGTGTGGGCATGAACATAGACAAACACTATAATATTTCTCACACATATTTTACTGAGACAGAGGCTGGTGCTGAAATGCAACACTGTGCAAAACACATGACACACAATTGTAAAGGAAGAAGGACTATATATAATGAAATTAAGGTGACTCAGTTGCTGTAATATCCCTGGGGTATATAGCTAGTTGTTTTAAGAGGGGACATAAGAGGATTTTGTCAGGTTGAGATGCTAGCTAATGCTATTGTTCCTACTGGAAGCACAAGACAGCAAAGAAGCTTTTCACACATCTTCCTTCTTTTATAGTGCTGTTACTGTAGATATCATTTCAAAGTACAAGGTGGGGGACAAAATATCATATACAGGCAATGCACTTAGCTACATGAATGTGAAGAACTACAGAATGTCATCATCCTTGTATATTAAAGCAAATATATTTTTTGAACTATATTGTAAATAACTATAAATTGAGCTTCTAATTTTTCATGGAGCGTAAATGTAAATGATCACATTTCAAGCTATAAGACAGTCTTCAAAAACTGTTTATTAGGCAGTAATTTCAGATAATTATAATCTTTTCCCAGCTTGTCTTTCCGTCTCTCACTCACCTTCGCCAATACTCCCAATTCCTACTTAATGCGCTCACACATACACTTAAATAGGCCTCTTAGATACTGTAAATGGCTACTAAGGGTGGGTTTTGATCAAAGAGACCACCAAATTAAGTTAGAGAGATGGTTAATGTTATCTTATCTTCTTCTCCTTCCCTCCTGCTGACTTCTGTTTCGCTTTCATCTCCTCTCTTCCCTCCTTCCTCACTTTCATACTTCCTGCTCTCTGTTTATTCAGTTTTTCACCATCTCTAACTTAATCACTGCCTCTTCTACCTCTTCACTTCTTAATCCCCCAAGCTAATAGCTTTCCCAAGGGTGCAACTTGTCATATTGTTTCAAGTAAATCACTGTGTCATCTACAGCTATATCTAAATCTACATCTCTCTTTTTTGGAACACACGACATTCCAAAAAAGACAAAAAGACAATTTCAAATGGCACATTACTGAAATGTGTGGTTGATATAATCTAATACCAAGTCAATCCCAATACTTGAACCCAAGTTGCACTCTCATGCGAAAGAAGCATAGCAGTTCCACTTTGCAGGAGACATGATTTGCATTCAATCTTCAAAAGAAGAATTGACCGTCACAACACAACCTAACCTCAATCTGCCAGCAGTAAACAGGGTGTTTAAAAAAAAATCACATATTAAACTACCCACCCATGTACAGAAAGAAAGCGGACTACTGTGGACCACGGAGCAAATCGAGTAATGAATGTTCCCCACCCATCCACCTCCTGAACTCTTACAGTCCTAACTATGGTTAGTCACTTGAATCAAGTGATGTTCCCCAGTAAGACTTGTTTAACACTTAAGGCTAGCTTTCTAAGCTTTATAAAAAAATAAAAAAAAATAGTAGATTAAAAGAGTGTGTAAAAACATCTGTAGGATCTGATAGTGTCATGTATTTTTTACATGAATTTACAGATACAGAGGTCTAAATGGTTTGTATTAAAATAAGCGAGAATAAAATTAATATTAATAATGTAGAAAAGGGAGGAGGAGCCAAAGGTGAGGATGAGGGATCATGGTGAAAGGTCATGTTTTTTATTCTCTTTCATTTCTTGCTGAGGCCAAAGATACTGAGTACAGATGGTGTGTATCTGCTGGGACAGACAGTCTGCTATTGTATGCTGTTGTATTGTATTCTATTATGTGCGGAGGTCTAGATATGATGTGTACATTATCTCTGCGAGTGAAAACACTCACACTATAATGCACAAACAGCCAAAGATGAGTCTGAGCGCGCGCGTACGCGCACGCACGCATTTAGCCACACATAATCAGCAGCAGCAGCTGCAGAGCCAAACTAGGCGTACAACTCTTTGCCATAGCGATGCCGAGATAATAAAACAAGCCACGGGCGCGTTTAACTTCTGAAGAAAAATTAGAGGAAGTTGCTGGGAGCGCAAATAGATAAATAGATAAGGAGGGCTGCTTAACTGGGAGTACAGGGGAAACGCTCAGACAGCAGTATGCGTGTTGGAGATCGGGCAAAAGTCGTGCACGCATTTTTTTTTTCAAATAAAACAAAATTAGGCAAAGCAGTGCTGTGTTTCTTGCTTGTTTGTTGTCTAAACAGTTTTTAGGAAGGATATGAGAACTTTGAATGAAGTTTTAATGTACAAAGCTTTTTTTCCCCTACACACACAGTTGAAACACGGTGCAATCACAATGATGTATGAAATCACCTGGTCCTAATGGATAAAAAAAATCTTTAATAGACTCAATAAAAACGTTATTTCACGCATCATTTTTTCACGTTTCTAGGAAACTGACCCTCTACAAGGAGAGTACAGGTGTTTCTCTTCAAACACAGTACCTCAAACCTTTGTGGCTGGACAGAAATGTTTTTTTAAATTGTTTTGTTTCAAGGATGATAGAAAACTCACCTTCCGTAGGATCCACTGGCAGAGGACAACTATGGTCCAACCGAGAACCTGCATGTCAGCTTCCTAATAGCGGACCACCCCGAAAAAACTACACGTCTCCCCGGCTGAACATATAAAGACACACCGCGGAATCCAAGCAATCCCAACTGACAGACGACAAGTAAAAAGTAAGCAGAAGAGCAGCAAAGGCGTTAAAAGTTTTGAGTTTGTTCGGTCAGTGTTACAATGGTTTCTGTAGGCAAACTTTGAGCGGTGGCTTCAGTTCCTCCGGTCCGACTCATGTGGCACATCCATGGCGTTTGCCTCCGCTCATACTGGACGTTTGCGGGAAGTTTTGTGCGGAGACGAAGTCAGATTGGAGGATGGAAGGAAGGAGCAGATCTCATTGAAGATCGCCAGCGCTTCTTGTGTTTTAGGATACAGACTGGTTGATTTAGAGAGATGNTCTCTCTCTCTCTCTCTCTCTCTCTCTCTCTCTGTCTCTCTCTCTCCCTACCGCCGTGCCTCTGTCCTTGTCCGTGAGCGCGCTTCACGGCAGCAGCTTTCGTTTATTGCCAACCACACTGACCACAACTGTATGTTGAATATTTTGTCCTGTCAGTGTGCACATGATGAGGTGACTACGCTCCACTAAATCAGAGAGGATGCTGTTAACAAGATTTTAGGCTCCTTAGCAGAACCACAAAATGACTTTTGACTGCAAAGATGATCACACATTAATTAATACTACGGCTGAAAATATGACAAATTTTCTTTTTCAGCTTTTGAAATTAGTCATATATTAAATTGAATATGTCTATGTTTTTGACTGAAGATGTTTTGAGAAAATAATGATCAAACGAGAAAATAATCAGCAGCATAATAAATAATGAAAATATTGATTACGCTATGATGAAAAAATCATATACAGGCTATTAATCAGTTATTTCAGATGATATTGGCATCATTCTAACTATCAGCAGAGAATAGATAGATAGCTGCTGTAGTTTCTTTGTGGAAGCTAAATCTCTACCACACAGCAACACACCGGTATAATCACTGTAGCCTACAACAACTTAAACCTTGACTGCTATATTTAAGTGTCTTTGTGTGATATGGGCCAACAGTACAATCTAGCCAGACTATAAATTTCCAAAAAACAATTTTGAAATATTAATGTTGCATAGATATATTGGGGCAGTGTGGCCCCACATCTCTCCCTAATGGCCAGTCCCAGCTGCTGCCTGCTAAAATGAACTGATCTGGGACGCACAGTGTCTAGCAAGTTCGTCTGGTTGTGTTGATAAGTCTGTCTGTCTGTCTGTGTAGCATTAGAATACTGTCAATCAGTCATACCTGTCTTACTGAGAGACTCCCTTCTGTGTAAGTATAATGTCTGTCTTGACTTTATAATATCCCCTATGGATCTGTCTGAATGACTGACTGACCAGATAACTATGTATTTATTTTTTTCCAATGCTTTTTTGCTTACCTGACTGTCTCATTGTTTTTTTTTTATCTATTTATGTTTGTGGCTTTACCAAATATTTACAGCATACAGTACTAGTCAAAATTTTGGACACGCTTTTTCATTCAAGTTAATGGGAAAGTGTGTCAAAACTTTTGACTGGTACTGTACACCAAATTGTCTTTTTATTATGCAGAGCTACATCTCCCTGTCTGTCTCCTAAGATAATTTGGATTCTGAATGCATGTATCTCTTTTTGTAAACATCTGTCATACTCTAGATTTTATCTGTCTCATGAACACAGTATTTCCTCAAATAAAAGTTAATTAAAAGCTGGGTCTCTAATAATGGTCTGAGGCATGGTTGATATGAACAAATAAAGGCTGCCCCCAAAACAGACAGGAACAAAAAAACACTGGTGGCTTAATAGGGAACTTAAAGTTGGGGAAAATAATATTTTAGCATAATCCTGACTAAAACAACCAGTACAGTTTAATATCTATGCTATAACATGCACATGTTTACTGTAGGGCTACTGAGACCACGCCCCCTACATGCACTGTGCACTCCTCCATCACATGCCCAGATGATTTCTAGAGTGCTGGACCACACTTTGAGCCTATTGAAGCCACAACACATTTGAGCCAGTGGACTACACAAAGTGAAATTTTGATGACATTACATAGTAATAAATTTAACAAATTTGATGATGTTCAACTTACAATATCTATAAATTAGAGCAGCAATAATAAATCCATAAAAATCAATTAACAATAGTGTTGGCATCGAATTTTGTTATCGATTCATTGTATCATGTGACTAACGTGTAACTCGTCATGTCATTTCCTTTTTTTTTTTTTTGAATATTTCCAAAATTCCAGACTTTAACTTCCCATGAAAATTTACTGGAAACTTTCCAGAAATTTACCAGAAATTTTCCACCCTACCTGTAATGCTGTAATAAAAATTTAACAGAACAAACAGAAGCAAAACAGAAAACAAGGAGGCTTCATGCTAAAATATGAGCAACTATGCTTATCAAACAGAGAGAATTTGAAATAAAGGCCTCTCTCTTATATGGGCCTGCTTTCAAAACAGGTCTGGTACCCTCTGCAGTTTAAGCAGATAAAGGTCCTAGTCACTATTGAAGGAAATGTACTAAAACAACAGTTTTTGGTCCTGAATCCGAAGATATAGATCTATAGATGAAATACAGATATTGCACACTTTCTTCCTCAGATTTGGGATACTCTAGCTCACCTGTGGCATGTCCTCCTACTCAGTCTTGCAGTGAAAAGGCCTGTTACTGAGACTGCTGGCCCAAGTGTGCATCATGTTGACGGGCTCAGAGGTGGTGAGGTGGGGCTGACCTAGTCTGTGACAGCCTATAACAGATGGAGAAGAGTGTCTTTGTAAAATGAATGTTTTGCGGTATCTGTGACTCTATATATTGTATATTAGCAATCTGTTATCGACCCTTAAAATGCAGGCTTTCTGCAGCCTGTCTGTGTTTCTCACCAGTGTGAGAATGACACGGCACTGCCTCCCTGCGAAGCAAAGAATCACTGCATGCAGAGTCAAAGCTTAGTAAGGCTGAGCTCTACACGGGAGGGACTGGAGTGAAAGAGGATAAATGAATACTGAAAATGGATACAGATAATCCTTTGCACTGTCATGCCCTCTTGCAATAAGTGTATCACAGCCTTGTACATACTGTACATAGTAAAAGTCATACCTGTACATATAAAGTTTTTTGTCAGTGTAAATTACCTGACTGATACGGTTGATGATAATGGTATAGGACAGTTATGCAGTAGGCTTGCAATTTCCCAGAAAAAAAAAAAAAAACAGAAAAAAAAACAAATCAGGACATATGATCTCTAAACATATAGCTATATATTTTTATAAGTAAAAACATCAAAACAAAAAAACAAAATATTATGTACCCAGTCTTAAATGATGGCTCGTGTGTTGTATGTTTTTATATTGTTAACAAATCCCATAAATGTCCAAAACAAGTAAAGACTTCATCCTACTAATAATCGTTGCCTGTGTAGCCTGATATACAGCACATCAGGCTATCTCTTTGTGCTACAGACCTCCACTGTTGTTTATCTCTTAAATTGGCTATAACATTGTAAATTTTCCTGTAGTGTAGTTTTGTTTTTTTGAGTCAATCCAACTTACACTGTCACTACCAATATAACTAATTCTTTCCTCTATTATAAGAATTAATATAGTTTATTGTGGGCATCAAAGACCATCAGAATAAGTTCCTCTGTTGGTTTCTGCCAATCTTATGGCTGCTGTAAATCAGTGTGTTACACTCATTGCTTCATCTTCAGTAGACCATGAAACCCTGTCTATCAAACACAGCAGGTCTCAAAGAATGTGACCATTTCCCATTTTCATCACTGCCCTCCATTCAGTCTACTGTCTGTGATTTGTATGGCCACAGCATGCTCTGTCCTCCTGTTTCCCCTAATTTTTTTCCCTACTGTCAGAGAAAGGGGTTGCTGGTGTGAGTGCAATTTCTGATCCACAATGGAAGTGGCAGGTAAATTTCGCCCAGCTGCTCCCCTTCTCTGTTCCACTTAGTAGCGACGCTCCTGTTCTGAGTCACTCGGTCGCTGCATGGTTATAGTAAATGAATGAACATGCTCTGAGCAAGCGCCTAGTGCATACACTTTCACAAATATCATCCTCACATCATTATTCCTCTTTTTCCTCCCCAGATGTTGGGAGAAAGTTTTCTTTCAAAAACTGCACATTTATGAGACTTCTCGTGTTTATCATCTTCATGCTTGTAAAACAAAAAACAAAAACATCACCACAGTATGCATCTTTTAAGAAGGTAAATTACTGTGAAGACTAAGTGCATACAATGTCATACACATTTAATCATTAACTAGTCTTTCCAGATTTCACCATTAATGCTCTTTGATGGATTAAGCAAAAAACAGGTGAAGGTGGAGGAGTGGGTGGTTAAGAAGGATAAGTAAGGAGAACAAGGGTTTATGAGTATGATGGAGAAGAAGGAGGCATGCTGACGAAGCAGGGTTTGAAGCAAAATGAAGAAAATTAGAAAGGGGATGGGGAAGACCAATAGGAAGTGGTGGCACAGGAAGAGGGGGTAAAGATAGACTGACAGGGAGAAAGAGGAGCAAAGGAAGAAATATATATGTGAAAGAGGAGGAAGACAAGGAAGTGTAATGGGATTCAACATTTAATTGGGTTTATACTTGATGCAACAGGTTGACCATAATCCCACCGTAGATATCTAGTGTCTAGATTTTTCTTTTACTGTAGCATGCCGCAACAGATTTCATCTATTGAAGGCATCGCCACAACACTTAACAGATACACATAATGTACAGCACATAAGGTCATATTGTGCTTTGAGTGTATTCCTGTCTCATTACAATCTCTCATTTATTTTGGTTTCATTTATACACACTTTATGTCTTTTACACACATTGCACACTTCTACTTTGCACTATTATTAACACTGATGACTGTTTATACTTTTATAGATTCAATTTTATATTTTATTATGTATAGTTTGTTCTTATTGTTGTCTATGTTGTCACTGTCACTATGTTTAATGCCTCTGCTGCACTGTAATTTCCCAATTTTGGGATCAATAAAGTATACCTATCCAATCCTATCCTCTTATCTTATCTCTCATATCCAAATAAAATCTATATGTTTTATACTTCTGTTTAGAAGTCTCCACTCATTAAATCACTAATCTGATTTCTATCTGCATCAATTTTCTTGTGCCTATACAAATCAAGCAGTCTTTCTACTAGAAAAATATCAGTCTTTCTTCAATTTCTTAACATTCATTGTTAATCCTAAGCAACATCAGAAATAGTTGGTGAAAAAACAAGCAGCCAAGACTGACCTATCAAAGCTTTTGCTACCTCCGTGTTGTAGATTCTGTAATCTCAATGCGTAGATAAATTTTTGAGAGGCTGCACATCAGATTTAGGTGTCAGCATAGGATCTGTAGCCCCCTCTGAATGCACATCTATAAATCCACCTTGAAAGTGGTGGAAGAGTAAGATGCTGGAAGCACATCAGAGGACAGTACAGGAGGTCTAAGAGCATATCATATACTAGGAAAAACATCAGTGTGCAACACTAGGATACTTACTAGAAAATGCAGGATTAGAGGAAATTGCATACCATTGCTGAAATTGACTGCATTGCATTGCTGAATAGTGTTGAAATTCCACCAAGGCTAACATTGCTGGTGAGTGGGATAGATTATATGACCGTGTGACTGTAAGACAGTAATTGGCATGTTGGTATGTTGATATGTTGTCTCAGTGCACAGCACTGAACCAACATGTCACGCAGCAATCAGCATGGAAGATCAGATTTTCACATTAAGACTTAATTGCTTTAAAAAACATGCTGCTCTGATATTCTTATCATATTAAATAGCACTGGAGTAACATTACATGATGGTACATAATGAACATGTTAAGAAATGTTGTTTAAAGGAAGAGAGTTATGAGGAACACTACCATGAGCCTTGCAATCTAACAGAGAAATTTGACCATTAACAAGGCCTAACCACAGAGTTAACGGGGCATCCCTGAAACACAGAGCACAAATTCACATTTTGCTGTGGAAAAATTGATTTCATAAAAAAACTAAGCTTCTAGCTCTGAGATTTGTGCATTATTATTGGCAACAGGACTTGCTGGGCATGAGGAAGTACAACATGTGCACAAAGTGACTGCAGGAAGATGGAATCTGTAAGTTAAAAAATGGGAGAGTGAAGAGACTGAAAGCCTGCAGACTGTATTGCATTCAATGACAGCATGACAGTGCTCTCCCTATCAGTCAAGGTTTATTTCTCAAAAACTGTAACTGTGTAAATATATTTAGATTATGAGAAAGAGAAGGTTTGAGCCAGCATTTTAGGGTCTAATATGTTCTTGATGAATTAAAAATGTGGGAGTTATTCCTTCTGGGATGAATAAAGCATTTGTTTTGTTTAAAATTTTGGTCTAAATAAATCTTTGCTCTCTCCTCTGCCTGCTCAAATGACACACTAGTAAGATGTAAAAGCCCTCAGACTGGATTTAAATTGCTGAAAAGTAAAAATACAAAAAGTATAGAATACGACTTTGAAAAGTCAAAGTTTTGTGAATGTTTGGATAAGGGACATCAGAGTAGTTTAGAAGTGAAAAAGGTTTGGATCAAATTCCATTCATAGACTGTCATTTTGATTTTGTTAAAAAATGAATATAAAATCACAGGATTATGCTAGAAAACAGAAAAAGTAATAATACACATGCTGAGTGAGCTGCAGAGTTTGACAGTTTTTTTTGAACAAAGTAGGAAGCAGTTGGAAAAAAAAATGTGGAATAATCAAAAGTAGAGAAATAATGAAGAATGAGAAAAACAAAGTGTTTCAGCAATCACACATTAGAATACACAAACCCAATTTCAGTGTCCAATAAAACATACACACTCATGCCACATAAATACTATCTGCATGTTTATATGTTGATACATGCACACTCAGAAACACTACAGTGATTAAGCAAAATCAATTACAATTGCACAAAGTCCCTTATCTTCTCAGAAAGGTGAAGAATTGTTCTGGGTAATTATGAGTAATTGCAGACATGTACAAACAAATAAATAAAGGAATACAAAGAGAAAAAATATAATTAGACAAGTCAACATTTTTTTGTAAAACTAGAACTTTTAATGCTAAAAATGGAAGGCTGTGCAGTCATTACAAACATGACAGCAAAAGGAGAGTGAGAAGAAAAATATTCAGGATGAATGACAGATTCCTTGCCACTGCACGAGGAGCTCTGGTACATACACAATTACACTGCTCATTCACATGTACCCAGATGGATATACACACCTGCTAACACATACACTGAAGCGCCGATCCTGGGGCGTCTAACTCGGAGGTTAAGGAACACAATGACAAGAGGTCACCTGGCAGTAATGGAGCCTTTTGTGTGTGGAAATAGTCATTTCCTTGTGTAGTCTCGGGGTATCACAGCAGTGATATGAAACCCTGTCATTTTGTTTTTCTTTCTATCGATTTTAGAAAGGAGAACGTGGGGAAAGGAGAGAGGTTTAGAGAGGCAGCGGAGAGGAGCATGAGCGGTGTGCCTGTTGCGGGTGGTACAACTATGCCATTGTCATTCAAATGTTTTGTTGGAGGAAGGGAATTTGAGAGGAGAATGGGAGATGAGCACTAATGGGGAGCAAAGGGAGAAGTGGAATAATTGGATTTGATTACGTCTGTCTGTCAGAGCAGGACAGGACATAATATGCAGCTGGAATTACTTTGACAGTGTCACAGTGTGGATGACTCTTTGTGAAGTTGGTGTGATGTGAAGAACTGTTGGAATAAGAATTGTCTCGACTGATATTTTTTTTTTATTTGAGTTAGGGAGAAATGTCTGCACAGAGTATATCTAGCTGCTGCAATTTTTGTGAGTTTCTGAATATTCTTCTAATATATTCTGTTGACATAAAGATAGAAAGGTTAAGTGAAAAAATTCTATGAATTTGAATTTACCTTATTTACCCCCAGCATCATCAGAGGTTAAAGAAAAGGCCTCAGGATAGCCTTGAATAATGAACACTGAGGCGTGGACTACAGATACGTCTTGGATACAAGCTGGGAACTGATCGATTTTAGCCTGGAGGCATGGGTGAGTGCCTCTAATGTTGAGAGGTCCTAAACACTCTGTGACCTCAGGTTACACTGCTGATGTGTCCAAGTGCATCAGATGATGTACAGCATCAAACTTACCCAACAGCCTATAAATAATCCATCACTCTTGTCACATCGAGGCTACATAACATCTAATATGCGTAAATAAATCTACAAATCGCTTTGATCAGATATAATCAAATTCATCTGTCTGGCTCTGCCACACACACACCAGAAGCTGAAAGTTTCTATAGATTATTTAAAGTTAGCTGTTTCAAATGTATGTTGTGTTTATATTAAAAATAAAGCAACAACTCTGTAACTCTATGACTAACTCTTCTGGTGTTGCAGGATTCATATAATGGAATCTCCCTGCCTACACACACACACACACACACACACACACACACACACACTCACACACACAAATATAGTGAACTGATAGAGTATCACACCTCGAAAACCTCATTAACGCTGAATTAACAGTTTCAAAAAATACAATTCAAGTAGGTCATATAGGTTGAATACCAATTAGCAACTTGTGCCAGTCATAAAATATGATCTAAAAAAAAAAAAAAAAGTATAATGCAAAATGTTCATTTTCTAAGTCAACTGGGCATGAGTAACCCAGTATTTGGGTTATCTGGGTATTTTGGGGATTTTCTAAAGAGCCAGCTTGCTTACTACCCTGGTATATGGTTGAGACAGACAAAGCAAATCAGTATCTGCACACTGCTTAGAGTACTGCTCATGTAATCAGAAATTATGTATACCCAACATACATAAACCAAGAACGTAATGTAACATGGTAAAAAAAATATTTAAAACATTAATTATGAAATTAATTCCAATTGTTGAACCTATAGTTTGAGAAAGAGAAGTATGGCAATCCTCTTAATGATCAGATCATCTGTGCCTAAACCTTAAAATTGTTTGTCAGAGAGAAATGTTTCCATGCACATGACATATGCCAAACAACAGACTGTAAAATTCAGCCCTAGACACTTTCATCATCACAGAAATGATCAATATAGTAAATGGTTGGTCTCAGCTCTATGAAGGAGCTCTCAGAGAATCAAAGGAGAAACAAGGATTCTTCTGAGAGAACTAATCCCCTCTTAAACAGGATGATTCATGCACAGTTTGAGGTCTATATTTATATCATGGTGCACTGGAATATCTGCATGAATTACAGTTTATTTATCTGAAACTGGCCCTTTATGCAGCCCCTTAGTTCAGCATCTGTCTGCAACAGGCTGTTATAATCGTGCCCCCCTCCAGGAAGCACATTTTTGTTGTGATAGGCCAGTTCCCAGAAGACGGTATGCACCAGCATATCTATTGTACATTGAGTGACTATTGATTTATTTATTTCCTGCTGGTCTCCAAGTATCCAAATTTGATTATAAGTATACTTCATCCAAGTCAAATCAAAATGCTCACTATTTTTTTTAAGTTGGAAGTTAAGTGTCCCTTGAAAATATTGATTTTAGAAGGAATAAACATTGCTAGCGAAATATGTGCTCTTTGTTCCTTTTATTTTGCTTTACAATGACAAACAGTGCTACTAGTAACTAATGTTACAGGGACATTACACGAACAAGTGAAATATTTACAAACCTCCTCTGATTGTTAATTGTGCAATGAAACTAAACTAACCCTTAGCTATAAACAGTCAAACCATACATTTAATGGCTCTCAGAAACCTTGAGAAAAGCCTTTAAAGTCATTCAGAAATAAAAAACAAATTTCATCCCACTATGGGTCTTAAAATTAGACTAATTACTCATCTATCAGATGATGCAGTCTAAAATTTGTGAAAAATTCTACTTTTGAATAAATCCGGGCTGAAAGTAAGTTATTTTTTTCATGTAGGAGAATGCAGGCTCACAAATTGTGCATCACATTGTACAGGATTTATCAGCCAATAATATCAGGATCTATCACCCAAATATTTATGGTGCCATTCCATTATAAATCTAGCATAACATTAACATAAATTGAGTTCAAATAAATTACTTCTTTAGCATACAAATAAAATGAAAGGAACCTTTAAAACACATAAAACATTAGCTAAATAGCAACACACCAAAATACTAAGTGGTCTTCCCATTCACCACAACGCTAACTGAGACAAAGGCTTTCACATTTTGCACTAATGTGCATTCATACTCTACACAGTGATGTAATGACCCTTCCTTCTTTTATGGTTTCCTTAGTTCAGAGCAAGCTGAAACCTGAGCTTTTGACTTTCAGTGAGTGTATGTTCATCTCAAGGTTTGTAACTTTTACCATGTTTAACATAGAAATGAAATATTATAACAGTATAAAAATATCAGAAATTGCAAAAATCATAATATGATCTCCTTACAAAACAGATACATGAACATTACATTTTACGTAAATCAACAATTTAAGTAAAACTTGGCACATAAACAGGTTAAATGGTGCTGGAGGTGGCTGTGGTGCAATGATGGTATGAGCAAAAACATAATAATGAAAAGTGCCAGGTGATAGAAACCACAATGTTCATGAACAGTTGGTGCAAATACAAAATACCAAAAATTTTGTGGCATGAATGAGGTGGCTAATGCCAATCAACTAAGTGCAGCTTCAGTGGTCTGCCTGACCTAACACTCAGCCCCAAATAATAATCAACAGTGATCACAATCAAAAAATACAGACTTTATGTTCACATGTAGTACATTTTCAGTTCCTTTGTTTATCTGCACGTCCTCCTGCTCATTTCTATAAGTGAGAGCACCCCTACCCTCAGTGCTGCATGACATACAAATGCAAAGACACAACCAGGAAAAAACACACAACAAAGGAAGCATAAAAAAACACAAATAACCAGAAACACAGTCTACTGTAGCCATTGCTGTTGTTCAAGTGTTGTTCTATCAGTTACTGTTGGAGATAAAAGCCCCTTTAAGCAACAATGGTTATAAATTACCAAAAATAATCTGGCAGCCAGGAAGCATAGAGGGCTTGTCAGCACTCCGCAACTCCCCATCTGTCACAAACACACACACACATGCACACACGCATCACGCACACAAACAAACACATGCAGTTGTGTTTCCATCACTTCAGAGGACATTACATTGCATTTGTTTCCGGGAGACTTATCTTAACCTTTATCATTGCCACCCACATGCTTAACCCTGACCATATCCTAACCTGAACATAACCCAAAACTTACCTAAACATCAAACCAAGCCTTCATCATAAAATGAATGATGTTAAGGACACTTGCTTTTGTTCCCATAATGCAGACAAGTCCCCACAACCTGAGGAATACNACACACACACACACACACACACACACACACACACACACACACACACACACACACACACACACACACACACACACACACACACACAAACAGCAGCAACGTGCATCTGCTTCTACCTCCTCTAGCCCCCCCTTCATCCCCACCTTATTAAGATTCATATCCCTGAAAGGTGACTTCTTAGTCGGGCACAGTGACAACCCCCCCACCCCTCACCATCCTGCCCCACAAGCTGCCTGAAGGTATAGGCACAGTGACAGGTAGCTCTTCACTCCCCTGGACCTTGAGCAGGGNTGTGTGTGTGTGTGTGTGTGTGTGTGTGTGTGTGTGTGTGTGTGTGTGTGTGTGTGTGTTTTAGGGGGATGGTATAGGTGATGAGGAGCAGATTATCAAGTCAAAGATGCCCCCTGTAGATAAGAAGTCTCTGGGGAGGAATGCCTGTCTGGTAGTGCTGGGACTAGAAGCCTCTCTTTCCCTCTCTCGTCTCCTCACTACTTGCGTTGCTCTTGCTCTCTTGCTGTCTGTCTGTCTTTTTTCTCTCCGGGCTTATCTACCTCTCACCTCCTACGGCTTGCCATTCTCTTTATCCTCTGACACTCATTCCCCCTCCTCCTCTCTCTGTGGCACTCCTAACTCAGAGCACTCCAACAAATGAGTCCAGCCACTTGACTCCTGATCTGCCATGCTGTTAAAGCAAATACTCAACTCCCCATAGCAGCCATATGGGGCAGGCAAAGATTGCACTTATTCTTGTTCCCCTTTTTATCCTTTTTTTTGATAAGAGGTTGAAAGTTCCCTCTTTGTTTGTTTTCTGCATGAGCATGGCCACCATTGTGTTTGCTTTATTCAATCCTGCCATATTTTCTGTGAACCTTTTAGTTATAGAGTTGCGTACTTTTCTTTGAAAGATTTTGTTGTGTTGCTTTTGCACTCCACCACATTGGATTTGAAACTATAAAATGGCGACAATGTTGAAATGCTGACTACATTATTTAGTTTTTTGTCTAGGATTAAAAGGACAGAGGTAGTAGTAAGAGGATTGAGAGGTTCTGCCATCATTTCATCAATTGATTATGATAGCATTGTACTCTGTGAAGACAGCAACATTGACCACTGACAGGTCAGACAAGGCTACCAGACAGGTTGTAGAGAAATCAACAGTTCAGCCATATAGCCAGATTATCTAAACTACCATCATTATCCCTCATTGTACAGATAAACTTTGTTTAAAATATTTTTGAATAATTTCCAATGTTTCTATCCATGCCGTACCTCTTACCAGAAATGTGACTGGGTTCCAAGATATCTGCAGTTATATCAGCCCATCCCTAAAAGGAAAACTACAATACAGGTTTAAAAGTAAGCTGGAGATAAGTAGCTCTTCTGAGGGATCAGACTCAATGGGCTAGCCTTTGCTCCACATATGCATCAATGAGCCTTGGGTGTCCATGACCTTGTTGCATGTTCATCAGTTGTACTTCCTTAGACCACTTTTGGTACTGACCACTGTATAGTGAGAATGCCTTACAGGACCTGCTGTTTCAGAGATTCTCTGACCCAGTTGTCTAGCTATCACAATTTGTCCTTTCTCAATGTTGCCTACCCTTATGCTTCTCCATTTTTTCTGGTTCCACCATATGAATCCAAAGAACTGATGGTTGGGAAGTGATGTAACTTGTTGCTTTATAAGTCCCATCCCTTGACAAGTGCCATTTTAATGATATAATCAATGTTATTTACTTTGCCTGTCAGTGGTTTTAACGTTATAGCTGATCAGTGTACATATTGTGCTATGTTCAATTTGTGTTCACTCTCAGTTTATGGATCTCAGTCAGCTGTCTCTTTAGATTTCTATAACTGTTCTTTGTAGCAAAACAATTTTGTCAGTAGGATATCAGTCAACACACAGCTACAGCACAACCAGCTGGTAGATGTAAATATTTAGTTACAGCTAAGTACTAAACTAGGAAAAGCGCATGTATAAATCCATTTAAATGTATTGTTGCATAAATCTTAACTTTAACCATTAAGGGCCACATTTGAACTGACAGTCTCTAAAGCTAGGATAGTGTACAAGTAGGTTATATAGAGATGTATATTATTAGTTTGTAGTAATGTATCCTTTCATTGCATGAACTAGTTACTTTGAACCATGGAGCCTGTGAATAGTGCCCAGGATCTGATGCTGTCAGGGGCATTCAGAAAAGAGTAAGGCCAAGCTGAGAGACTTAAGCTTAGGTTCTGGTTGGTGGCACTCATCAGGTGAAGTGTTTAATGAGGCAGTCCAAGAAGACAAGCAAGGCTACTACCTTCACACTAGGATGATTAGTGTGAACCTCCTCTAGGCTGCTAGCTAGAAGCAGGTCTAGGTGCCACCCTGGCCCTCATTATTACTCCTCAAGCAGGAAGGAAAGAGACTGTATTTTTATATAGTACCTTTTTCCTACAAACTAAACACTGTAGGGCTTAAGTTATTTCAGTTTACCATAGTGTGGTTGAACATATGCTAATTTTTTTTGCTGAGGTTTAAAATACATAGCCAACTATAACCTCCTAACACTAAACATAATATATGGACTTAAGATGAAATGTAACATTTTCATAAACCTGCCTGTCCTTATGAGAGCAAATCTCTCAAAGCCAACTTGATGTATTCTCTAGAATGTTGAACAGAACAATGAAAATTGAGTCATGAAGTGGTAAAATCCTTTGTTTGAAACGCTTCCCATGTTTTGGTATTTTCACTGCTAGTTAAGCTGGTTTAGCTTCTCGAGGATTTCTGTAAAAACACATGCCAAGTGAAATCCTGTCTTTAATGCCCCACACAGTAGGTTGAAGTTATATTTACGTATGAGCAGGAATGTCTAGCGCAACCATAAATATGACCTTTAAAAGGATAAAAAGGCACTACCAAAAAAAAAAGCTTCATCTTTATGTTTCTTTTTTCCCTAAAGTATTAACCTTTAAGTTTTGTTTCACTTGTGAATTTAAACGTCGGAAAAGATAAGACTGAAGTGGAGTTCTGAAAGTGAGGTAGAGTTCTACTGGGGCGTGATCACAATTGACCGCAACCACATACAGTGAATATAGAAATTAATACTGTGATTCCTTTTAATCAAAAATAAATGGACAATAGTAACATGGTGGAACAGAAAGTTAAGAGTTCATGTAACAATAGTTGGTTACTGTACACTGTCTACTGGTGGAACTAATCAGCAGCTTCAGAACAGCTGCTCTGACCTCTGCATGACAGCATACTAGCTAAAAGGTCTACATGATAACAACTACTGTGTAAAGGGCCCTTGGCAGCTTGATTTATTGTGCTTGAAAGGGAAAAACACCCACTGCACATTTACAACAGAAAATGCAGCTAACGATGGTCCAGTGTTTTTCTCTTCACAATTTACAACAAAGGCTTTGAGCCTTCAACATCATATGGCACAAGCAATTAAATGTGTTTGCAAGCCATGGGTAAAAAGGAGCCTTTGACTGGAACACATTTTTTACACCATGAACTACACGGCACAGGGAGACCAAAGAAAGAAAGAAAGAAAAAAGTAGCGAGAAAGAAAGAAAGACAAAGTATACTGTTCTGTACATTTAGCTACAATTTTGAATGAAATCAGATTTTCTTTTCTCTGCAGTCAAGTGTCAACTTTCACCTAAATCATTGTAGTCCATGCAGTGTCCATGTCACTAACAGCGCTTCACACTGCAAGGACCATGAATTACTCATGATCAACCTGAGATGAAGTTCAGAAAAAGCAAGCTCACTCAAAATGTCAAGCGTTCGGTGCTAAACAACAGTACAGCCTGTCTACAGAGGAAGCAATTACACACAGAGATGCCAGCAACCAACCAACAACCATCCACCAAGACATCTCACAGTATGCACACAGCTCATTAGCATGCATTGTACAAGATGGGATGCAATGCTCAGGTCCTGTCCTTCATTTTGAGATGTGTATGGAGCAGGGTAGGGCAGGACATGGCAGGTTAGTAGGGATGGGCTGTGGCTCTTAATGAGCTCCTCCGTGCCTTCCCCCCAGCACAGGGCTGGGATCCCCTCACATGGCACCCTGGGAGCTTGTTAAGAGGCATTCCCTTTAAAAAATCATCTGCCAGCAATCATCCCCTCCTTTTTGTGGCTATGTTTCCAAAGTTACAATACGTCACACCTTCTGTTTCTCTTTGCCCCCTGCCTTCCTCTGGTTTCTCTCATTCCCTCTCACCCTGTGTCCCTTCCCCCACTTTTCTCACTACCTTTTCCCAACTTTCACATCACCTGTTATTCAAGCATTTTGCTCAGTGTTCAGATTTCCCTGCAGCGGAGTCAAATGGTGGTAGTGGTAGTAGCAGGGTTCCATGGGGAGCAGATTTGAGTCTGACATGTTTAAGAGGGATCACAGTGACAGGAAGTGGATAAGGGAAGAGAAGAGAGTGAAATAGAGCAAGATGTGTATACAGTATTTATCTCTATAGCTGAGAGGTCATAAGAAATGGTAAAGAGAAAGAGAAATTAACAATGATGGTTTTACTGATGAGAATACAGCAGACAATTTAGCAAGGGAAAGTCCTTAACCAACGAATACATATGCAGCAAGTCTATATTAAGATTTCATATTTCAGAGTAAATGTTTGAGCAAATAATAAAGCAGAGTGTTGTGATTGAATCAGCAAGTGTAGAGTCATGTGTAATATGCTTACTAAGAAGTAATTGATGCAGTGTGCAGTACTAAATGAATTGTTAATAGCAAATACATTCAACTATAGGCTGGCTACTAGTTAAACCACAAGTACTTATATCTTCTAACAAATCACTTTTCCAGTAAAATAATGTAATTGTTTTTTAGTACTAATTCATTGCATTTTACAAATAACTTGCACAAGTTATAAATTACTGCAGGAGATAAATTAAGACATATAAGAGAAAAAGTGAAGAGACGTAAGAGTAAGACAAGTGAGAGATGGAAGAGGAAGCGAGAGAAGAGAAATATGTGGTTAAGTTAAATGTGAGTAAAAATCTGTGGGAACGCAACATAATATGTCCTGTGTGATCACCACACACAAAAATATAGTGCAAGTGGACTCTGAGACCAAGGTACAGTATAAGACAAGATGACTGCTGTGGAAAAAAGTACAATAGTTTGGAAGGTGACTTTTCTTCTGCCTCATTTGCAACAAAATCTTCCTGTAATGGCAGATGTGCTTTTTTACACTCGGCTAGTTGTTAAAGCTGTGGCGCTAAACCCATGAGTTGTGTGAGAATGTTTTGTGTTAAATAAAGGGTTGACCAGTGGCAAGTTTAGGAATGAAAAGTGTTAATGCAACTCGTTTTTTCATTTTGACATTCAAGGACATCTCAACACAAATAATGACAAACCCTGCTCACATTGACTTGTGCTTCTAAGTTTGTGACAATATGATTATGGTTTGCTAAAGAGCATGGTTAGGGTTAAAATGGTTAAAAATGACTACTTTGTTAAGGTTAGGAAACCTTTGTTATGGTTGGTTGTTTAAGGTTAAAGCTAGCAAACACTCCAAATGAGTCAATTTAAGAAGATATCTTTCAGTGTTACAGTCTTTATAGTGCCAAAGTTTGTCTTTTTGTTACTATGCTTCCACTGCAACTCACCAGAGAAACACAAAGAAGGAATCTGATTCTAAAAAATAATGTAAATATGGCAGATAATCCATTTGATATGACAAACTCAGACTGTTGAAGCTTCATATAAACTTCAGATAAACTGTTGAATACATTTTTGCATAAAATTGCTGTATGGACACACTGATAACTACGCCCCTCATCAATTACACTAAAAACACATTTAAAGGGAATCTTTTGAACGAGAGAAATGAGGAAAACCTCCTTCACTGTTTGTACAGTATGGGCTCCTGACAATTCTTTTAAGACAAAATTGAAAAAAATTAAAGCATTCTTTCAAATGTATTTGTAATGACTGAACATATTTAAAAGCAAATAGATCAAATAATAACATGCAATGATTATGATGTGGTTACGCCATTGAGGTTACATAAAAACTACAGAAAAATGGATATAATATTCTTGTTTCAAAAAATGTACTTAAATGTTATATTGAGTCTGAACTACATTCAACTACATTTATTGCATAATATATTATGATAGACTTAAGATATGATAATAGCATTCTTTAAGTATGTTTCAGATGATTTTCTGCTTACTTAATCACTGATGGATTTTTAAAACTTATTTTTCTTCAGAAGCATTGAGCGCAAAAGATTCTTACTTTTCTCTCTCATTTTCATCATTTAACATTATTAGAAAGTGAATTCTGCTGCCTGTTTTATAAATAGTGACATTCACAATCACTGAATGACCTGAAGTAAGATTGCTTCTCTCTTTTAATTTCTTTTTGTCACATGCTTTCTTTAAAGTGTTTCTGAGGGTATTCATTGATTCAACAGTTGGCTTGAATGTTTTGTAAATTATAAAGAGGACATGCTAATCGGATTATTAGTAGGGATGCAGGGGGATTTCCTAACCTCTTTTGGCTCAGTTGTATTGCAAGGCGAAATAGTTCTTGTAGACTGATCTGATATGAAAAGATCAATCTCCTCAACCCCTAAAAAAGATTTATCTAGTTAATTGAACTTATTTTGTGCATCAAAAATGCTTACTGAGATATTAAATTTAGACATGACTCTCTTTGCTTTTATCTTGTGCTGCTGCAGTCTTTATGTTAGCTGATTCCTAATGTACATTTAAGAGTGACAGTTAATTTGCATACATTTACTTGTGATCAAGCATTCAAGGATATTCTCCCCCATATTGAGTTTGATTATGTTTTTTTAATATAATAATATATCCAAGCAAGATCACATGGCCTTACAACGAGTGGTTAATTCGTCTGAACATATAATAGGATAGGATAGTACTCTACTTTACCTAAAGGATATTTACACCAGCCACTGCAAGAATAAGGCTAGGAGAATCATTAAAAATCCCAACCACCCAGATCCCAAATGCCTTTCCTCTCTTCTGTGGTTGGGAAGAAGGTACCGGATACACCAGGCCAGCACTGAGAGACTCAGGAAGAGCTTCTACCCTAAGAACATGAAGATCCTAAATGAGGTCGCTGCCTAAGACTGTCCCACTCACCACCCACTAATCACACACATATATTTATTGCTATTACATTTGAAGAGGCTGGTGGGATTACATTTTACTGTCATCGTACCTTGATTATATGATTACATTGTGACAAACATTTGATGTGAATATCTCGTGCATTCGTATGGTATGTTGTGGCTAAACCTCATTCATTTGTCTAACATTCTTTGCTTTCTCTTTTAGAGAAGGGGAGAGATAATTTAAAAATGAAAGCAAGGGCAGGGTTAGAAAGAAGAATTATAATGAAATAAGCAGAGAGGCAAAGGGGATACAGAGGTGTCCACTATGCACAGAGCTTATCGGTGTGTATATATTGTGATATTTCCAAGTTGTCTCAAATGTAGAAATGGCACACCTGTTTAATGAGCCACTTATGGTGGCACTAATTGAAGTGGGCTAATTTCATGTCATCATGAACTCGTCATATACAGAACCAAAGGAATTGAATTAATGGGCGTCCACTCATTGGAAGATCTGTGGTTTGATTGCTGGTTCCTCCAGACTACATGTTGAAGCGTCTTTGGTCAAGATAATGAATCCACACTGCAAACTGCTCCCAAATGCTGTGCANGTGTGTGTGTGTGTGTGTGTGTGTGTGTGTGTGTGTGTGTGTGTGTGCGTCTGTGTGTGTGTGTGTGAATGAGCATTAAAACTCCTGATGAGCAAGCTGGCACCATACATGGCAGCCCCTGCCATCAGTGTATAAATGTGTGTGTGAATAGGTGAATGTTGGCATGTAGCATAAAACACTTTGCGTGGTCGGAAGACTAGAAAGGTGCTACATAAATGCAGTCCATCCATGGAGCAGGAAATATTCTGTGATAGCCCCCGGCTTAAACAGAGGTGATCCTGATCCCCCTATCACCTCCACACAATCATACAAGCCTCTCTGAGCCCTTGGATTTAAAAAAAAAACATCAAGCAACTGATCATTTTAATAAAATTCACATTTGGCCTAAGAAGACATTGCTTAACATGATACAATACTCAACTGAGCAGCCATTCCTTATATACAAGACATGTTAAATAAATATACTTTTTATGATCTCGGTTTTTTCCATTTTTTTCTCAGCAACACTGCTGTAATAAGCAATGTTTTGAGCTTGGCTGAAGGTTTCAGTGGAGTGGTCTGAAGGATTGTAAGGCAGCGGACAGTGGAGAGTTGTAGCTAGGGAGAAGACACAATCCTCTCACACCCCCAGGCTTTTCCATTATCCTGCTCTTTCTGGATCATATAACACAGGGCTCTCTCTCTCTTTCCCTCTCTCTCTGAGTGTGTGTGTTTGAATGTGATTGCATGCACATGTGTACTGTATATGCCTGTGTGTGCATTCACATCCATCTCAGAAAGTCCCTGGTCATTTTTCACTCTTCCCTCCTCTACTCTCCCATCCTACTCTGCTCTGTTAAAGCTTTCTTTTTTTATTACTGTTAATATCTGGTTTATTCTACCAACTGGGGCAGCTGACAGGCGCATGTTTGATATTAATTTGCTGAGTGCCCCAGGTCTTGAGAGGAGGAGGAGAAGAACACAGAGGAGTGAGGTGAAAGGAATGAGATAAAGGGAATCTTTTCATTCATTGACTGACGCTACATTGTCACACCACAGTTACTTCCCTCTGTAGTCTGCACACAGACAGTCACACACTGTTAGGCACAAGAGAAGACAGACACCAATAGATTCACTGACATATGTGCATGAAAACACAGTGTCTTCAGCACACATCAGACTGCACATTGAAAGAGTTTTTGGTCACTGTAATTGTTTGTGCTGTGTAGAATAAATGAAATGACTGTGAAAGTCAAGTCAAGCTCACTAGGTTTCAGGTAAGGCTGGCATCCATTCTATATATAAGTATTCTAAGTATATGCTGTGGCCTCTAGTAGCTAGTACACCTTCAAAGCTCAGTAGAAATGAAATCCTCCTGATATAACAAAAAATCATTTTCTTAGTACTCCCTGTGCTGTGGTACAATCCTTTTTCAGCACAATTCAAATATAAGTGATGGTGGACAAATGTCACTGTACTCATTCTTTGCAAAAAATGCATATCAAAATTCAACCACAGGACATTTTTGCACTACTTTGAAAGCGATCTACTTGATTTGACTGATTCAGACTGCTGAAGCCTCAACATCAACATTGACCATACTTCAGAATGTATATTTGCACAGAACAAGGAATAGGGACATTTTTAACATCAAAATTCCATTAAAGATTAATCTTTTTACAGCCACTCTGGACAGAAACAATGTCTTTTTCCCTGTACATATATGCATGTGAGTATTATAAGATATTTTAAATGTGAAGCTATCCTTAATATTGTTAATCTCCCAGTATTTATGAGAGAAGTGTTTGGATATCTTCACACCAACACTACTCCCACACATTATTACATCATCATGTATGCTGATTGCATGGATTCCTACAGGGCCCCAAACAGTTGGTAGACTGTCTACGACATCAGTCTACCTCTAAACCTCCCTCAGTGTGGTCAAACCCTGTGTACTCTACGTGTGTGTTGATAGACACTTCATGTCAGCGACCGTGCCCTGGGTCAGCACACGCTTTCTCTCTCTTACCCACCGCACAGCCGTGCGACTGTCTGCAGCCTCACAAAGCAATGGAGTAATGAGTCCCATGACAGTCCGGTAGAATAGGCTCTGAATAGGTAATGATGGGGTCTGAAGGTGTTGGAAACACTCGCTGTGCCTGATTGGAGGTTATAATGTAGTCTTGGAGCATTCTTCTATCTGCTTGTCAGAGAGATTTGTGCTGGAGCAATACCTGCTATTTAAAATTTATTGTATAACGCTGCATGCCTGTGT
>JANJYP010112970.1:0-14418 GCA_024605115.1 Rastrelliger brachysoma | reverse complement strand
GACAACTTTGAAGAAAGATAAAAAAAAAAGCTAATAACAGTCAACTTTTATGCCTTTTTCTCAAGGCCTTTAAACTTTCTGAGGGTTTTAGTTTAGCTCCTGTGAATGTGTACTTACAGTACAATCAAATATTTCTGCTGTATAGTCACTTTCATTCTTCTGCCAGTCTGTGTCGTTTCTTTCAGAGCAACCTTTCTGTGGTAAAAGTCTGCCTGTTTTATAGAAAGTAGGCCATTTGGGCTGATGGCTGACACGAGTCGTGCGTGACGCACAGTGACTGTGGAGCGCTCAAAGGTTTATTTCTGGACATTCAGTGCATCATCTGTTAATTTTGTTTGCCTGACGAACCTCCTGGCTTTTACTGGTCTGCGAGCAGAGATTAGCATCTGTCTTATTTAGAACATTGTGGAGCAGTTATGTAAGTCCGCAATGTCGCACTACGCCTTCAATGACTCGGTACTCTGATCGGTGTGCTGTTATGAAATGTGACACAAGTTATTTGGTTGTCATCTTAATTATTTATACATACCTCTGTTGGATGTGAAAATTGGGTTGTTGTGCTCTACTGCGCAACAAATCTTTCATTCTCTCAGAATAAACCTGAATAACATGAGAAGGATGTGAAAATAATGTGAGACCTATGTGAATACGAGAGAACAAAACATTTTCTATTATTCAATATTTTCCTGTTTTTAGTCCGCTATTCATTATTTAGGATGTCACACGCTACATTTGCTCTGGTGTCTTTCCAAGACTTGCAGCACCATGTATGTATTATCTCTCTTCATGGAAATGTTTTATTTGCTCAAGTACTTTTTTTCCCCCCTGCTGTATGCTTTACAGTATTTTCCACATGTTACATGCACAGGCGTCCTCTTCTCCCAGCAAGTATCATGTGGATGTATTCAGAGTTCAACTCTTTTCCTCCCTCCACCTCACCATGTACAAATTACAGGATGCTGTTTTGTCCCGGTGTGCCACAGAGACCATGCATGAAATTTATTGGCATTGAGTCCCTACATTTGACACGCAAGACGTGGCTAACAGATCTTGTGCCATTTCCCAAGTCCTCCGGCTCCCGTGTAAAGCTGACCTTTCCTGCCTCCAGGCTATATTTAAACCCTGAGCACTAGAGACTTATGGCGCCATAGGAAATTTTATTATCAACGCTCTCCATTTGTCTGACTTAATTCAGGTCTGCCGTAGATCGTGCCGAAGCATGCTGTATATTTACACTCTGCTATGGCAAACAAGGGCACCGGTGACAAGCCCCAACCATTGACACCTTAGCAGGGGTGATGACTAGTGAAGCATGCCTTTGAACTGCTCTGGGGAGCAGCCACAAGATTATAGGTTCTATTTACAGTGCACATCACCTGTGGTAAAGTGTGAGAGGAATAAAGAAAAAGGGGGGTGATATTATTCCATGAAGCAGAGGGTTGACCAGAGAGTCAAACACAAAGGGACTTGACATTTTGGAGAATCTCAGCTGGTAAAATGTCATAGATTTCAGCCACAGACACATTCATCAGCCTTTATCGTTTGTTATCATTAGAGCAGACAGTGGGTTGAATGAGCTCAGGTTAACACACAAAGCCGCACATGCATGCACTTTTTCAAACTCTTGCACACACGCTCATCCAGCCATCTGCTTAACCATTAACAGACAGTCTTTTTTTTCTGTACTCTGGCAGGTCTGAGTTGGGAGTTCAGAGGGTGCTCCAGGTGGATCTGAAAATGGAAAGCTTCCCAGAGCAACTGGGCAGCCGCTGGATGGCATGGCAGGTGGAGTACCCAGAGAGTCGTGCCGCCACACAAGAGGCTGAAACGGAGATCCGACTGGCTCAAGAGGACCTCGCGGGCATTGTGCCCCTGGCTATGGTGAGCGATGCTATGTCCAGCTCAGTCAAACACCCAAATATACAGTTGGACACTTTTTGCTGTGAATGTCAAATAGGGCATCCTGATAATGTGGGGCACCATATTTTTTTCGTAATTTAACATTTTGAGCCTCTGAATCAACATTAGCATATGTTTTCTTTCACCACATGAATGAATGAAGTATTATTTTGCATTGTAAATAACTGCTGCACTTTTAATCATGACTAGTGACCGCCCGAAGGAGGGAAATTAATGTATTCATGCTTCAGTCACATGTTTTGCAATGCTTTATAGTGATGTATGTGGAAAACACATTGGAAAAGCAAGCAATATATGTTCTCTTATATTCTGCTCTTATAGCTTGTAGAGTAAACGTTGCTGAGTTCTCTGACATTGACATATTATAAATAATAGTACATTTATACTGACATGATCACAAAAAGTAGCATAGAGGAGGTGAGTGAATCATGAAGTGAAGCTTAGATAAAGAAGGCAGAGCTGTAACGTAGGTCTGTGCCCGCTGTGTGTGTTTAGGAGCAGGGTTGGGAGAGAGCATCTGTAGCTCCCAGCAGGCCTCAGATAGGGTCTGGAGTCTGGCTATGGCCTGAAGGTAAGCCTGAAGCTATGTGTCTCCCTCAGCGAGGCATAGGTACTCTGTTGTGTAGATTAACCAAAGCTTCCCTATAGAACTTCACGTAGAGAGCCTTTCACACATCTCCTGCTGTTTTTGTCGAGCAACCCAGAGAGCACCGTTTCTGATTTAGATAAAGAACATTCAGGTGAAAAATGAGCGGCGTCAATTGTGTCGACTAAACAGGGAGACATGCCGCCACATCAGCGCTGATTACTAAAACAAAGATTGCATTCATTTCTATTTCGGTGCTTCTGATCTGCATGATACAAACCTGACTGTTGTGTCAGTGTTATTCTCTAAGTATTGCCTGTAGCTGTGTGGATGATAGATGCCTGTGGGTGGCTGTTTCTGGATTCAGAGGAATGCGGCACATCCTCACCCACTGATCCATTCTCAGGATAATTGAAGCTATGTGTTTAATGCTGCAGTATTGTTCGAGTTCCTTCTCTCGCATCCTTTTCATGTCACTGATGTATCAACAGCCGTGCTTGCCGTGCTCTAGGAAAATATAGTTAGCTCCCACACCTTCCACTGACAAAAACAGCAAAGATGATTTGCATGATTATCTTGCAAAAGACACTGCTTGAGGTCGTAAAGAAAATCAACCAAAGAACCTGCTATTGTCTGTTCAATGAAAAAAAACCCATAGAAATATTCAACACTAATCTTGATTTAACTTTTTTTTTAAAAAAAATATTATTCGCTGTTGTGTAAGACCATATCAGATTCACTGCTTCCGCTGCTGTTTTAGGAAAATGAATGAATGAGCGCGCACCCTTCCAAATTCTCAAACTTGCAGTCATCAATCACTCCTAACTGTCTGCTTTCTCACTCTGATTATTCTGCTCATTTTACATAGTGGAAGGATTTTATGGCTAACTATAAATCATGTAACTTTTTTTCACAGAGGCAAAAATCCATCTCAATTAACCTGATATTACAATTATTTGCTAAACTTGGCTAAGTCAATTAGGGACAGGATAATTTAGGCAGCAGCCTCACAAGAGAATAAGATGAATAATGTTTCCTGTGTACNTGTGTGTGTGTGTGTGTGTGTGTGTGTGTGTGTGTGTGTGTGTGTGTGTGTGTGTGTGTGTGTGTGTGTGTGTGTGTGTGTGTGTGTGTGTGCGTGTACAAAAAAAGAGTCCTTTTCCTTACCTTGATTTGCTATTCTGCACAGAGGACCCTTCAGTAAGTCAGTGAAGCGATTGCTATCATGTCAGAGGCTGTGTGTATTGAAAAGGATCAGCGTAGACCTTTGATATAAACATTTCAAACATTTTCATCATCGGAAATTCATTGAAAAGACGTTGATTGGGACGATCTCATCTCATTTTCGTTTGCCCCGGCTATAAGGCTGAACACATTCTCCTCTCACGATTCTACCCTCCAAGTGTTTCTCCCTGCACAGGCAACTTGCCAATGTGCAGAGCATCTTCAGCCACCCCGTGGTACTTAACACACAACACAAATACTTATACATGCAGACACATTCAGAACTCATTAACTCTGTCCGTCTCCCTCTGTCCCCTTTTCTCTCTCCTCTCCCCCTCTCTCATATGCTCTCTCTCTCTCTCACACACACACGCACGCACACAAGTGCATAAGGCTTTAGCAATCTGCATGCACCAATATGAGAGAAGCACACAAGCGAGAAAGAGGAAGGCTGAATTAGATTACTTGGGATCACTGTGGCATGAAAGGCCCACCGATAAGTTCCTCTCCCTCCCCCCTACTACACTCCTCGTTGATAGAAAAGAGGAAGTAAGGTAATGTAAGAGTAGTGCCATCAACATCCCCCCCTGCCCCCCACATCCCCACACACACACGCACAGACACAATCACGCATACCAACACCCCCACCACCACCATCACCACCACCACCACCACCTTCCTTTACTATCTCTACCTTCACTTCACCAAAGCGAGAACAAACGCAGTGATTCCAAGAGAAAACAGGTCTCTGCACACAGAACTGATGTCACTGTAATAGAGTTGTGAAGATGGAGATGTAGCAGAGGCTTGGTATATGAAATCAGGGCGGAGGGAATACATATCAGATGCCCAGTAATGATGATGGTGGGATGTAGAGACTGCGAGGGTGGGAACTTCATTCCAGTTCAGCATGGGAGTATCATAAGGAAACCACAGAGAGTCAGACCTAATAGCTCCAAGTTGTCCGCCCACAACAGCGAATATCCAACATCATGTTTTTGTCATTACATGCAGACTGTTGGCTGAAATCATCTTGTAGTTATATCCAGATGTGCTTTAGGAATCAGAATCAAATGAATGACAATATTACATTTTCCCACTACTCTAAGGTTCAGATTTGGCCTTGCAAACAAGTGTTATAGACTTAATAGATTTTTTTTTCTAGCTAGAAGGCAGCCTTGTACAGATTGTCAACCAGATGGCGAAGAAATCATCTTAACAAAGTCCGACAATTCTTTTTGTCCAACTTAAAATGTTACTTACACGTACAGCAGAAGCAGAGCAACCTTCGCATTTCATCAGAATCCGCGTGTCGAAGTCAAATCCAGTATTCAGTTATGGTTTAGCTTCTTGCTTCATCCCCAGACTCCTGAAAAAAGATCTTGGGTCTCTGAAAGGCAAAATAATGAGCTGAACATGACTTAAAGTTGGCCAAAACTGCAGAACGGGGTATTGATCCTCACTGGAACCAGCAGTATTAGCAACATTACACATAGCATTACAGGCAGTCTTTCAATAAATATAATCTTTGACAGGGAACATGACTGTATAACTGCCTTTGAAATTAGCCAGTCAATTAGTCAGTGTAGCTCTATTTGATGCCATTGCTATAGTTATTGAATTTCTATCTTTTTGTTGTACAACATTGTTGGGGTTGACAGTTAATCAAGGTTACAGATAAATGAAAGGAAAAGTAAAGAGCTTAGAGGAGAATGGAAGAAACAGAGGGTATTTTCCAAGACAGTAGAAAGGCAGAAATACCAAATTATTCAATCTTATTTAATCAAGTTGAGCGGGTAGACTTCACAGAGCATGCTGAAGGCATCTGTTGACATAACACTTCTGTGGTTTGCTCTAGAAGGTCCTTTCATTTGTAATTATAACTAATTAGTCTAATAAGTTGTATTTTTGTCTTAGCGGAAAAGCTGCTTTAAGTGTGTTTTGACCAGAAAACTCATAAAGTGAATGAGGATCCATAACTGACCATGTCTCAAAAGGTTGTAATATAATAAAGCTAATGACTATTAGTAATGGGAAGTTTATTTTGGGTTTGTTCACATTTATGGCTTATTGCTTCAGTTTCTCCTCAGACCCGTTTTCTTGCCCATTTACGGCATGTTCTAAATCACTGCGCCCTTGCTGAAATTGATTATTATAAAAAGGCCTTTTTATTGCATTTCCCCAGCCAAGTGATGGGCTCTGCCATGGGTGACACCTCTGGGAAAGCAGCGACATCGTTTTGAAAGATGAGCTCTCTTTTTTCAGTTTCCCTTTGAAGAGGGCTCCTCCTGCGTGTTGTCATAGACCCACCTGCATTGGGAGGGCTCAGAGCGCCGCTCACCACTTTGTCACCAATTTCAAACCGTGAAGCAGGAGTTCTGCAAATGCAGCAATTATTTCAAAAGCAGAAAATGAAAAGAGTACTCAAAAGTTTTAGTCAGTTTAGAGCGAGGAAATGCCTCAGAACTCTTTCTGTCGACTGTAATACTGCTTTCCTGTCCCGGCTTGTCTTCCCTTCACCTGCTTTTTCAGATCTTTTCTACTTTTTTTCTCCATGTCTTTTCTCTCCTCCTATTTTTTCTGCTTGCTCCAGACAAACATACATTAATATATTAACAATGTAGATTAATTGCCTCCCTTGTCACCCTCCGCCTCCTTGTGTTGGCATCTTCTATTTCACTTAAAGTGTGAAAGAGCTGTGTGTTTTTTTGGGTCATCTCAAGATGGATCTTAAAGGCAGTAATTGGATGTCTGAGCAGATTCCTGTGCGCAGTAGGAGGCTGGTCCATTATCTTTTACCATCGTGAAGTAATACGCTCCTGTCCAGGCTGCCCTCATCATCATTACCCATGCTGTGGAAGCCTGGTGATGGAGAGGGAGCAGGAGGACAGGGCATACATCATATCTGGACCCATCCATCTTCCTGTTCCAGCTGAGACACCAAACTGTGCTCACTCACACAAGCATTCGCGGGCATAGAGATGAGGAGAAATGAAAGCAGCCGTTTGTATTCACGGACCGCTCCAATGTATCGTTAAACAATACATCATCACCCCGGCCTTCTCTGGCCACTTCTGCTCTCACATGATAAAGCCATCTATCAACATCCTCCAATGAATGTTTCATTTTACTCCTTTCGATTCCATTCCCTCTGTTGCAATGCACATCTTCTCTGCCAAGCAAGTGAAATCTGCAGAACCATTCATCAAACACATAGTTAGACATACAGACAGAAGTACTTATATGCCAGCTAATCCTGCAGCAGAAATGCACCATGTGTGTGTAGCTAATATCATGCAAGCTGTTTATCAGAAGAGCTTGGACCATTTGACTTGACTGACAGTCATCTTCTAACCTCAATCACGCTCTGTTGCATGCTTCTGCTGTTACTGCATAGTGGATTGAGATAAAACATGCCTTTTTTCCCCACATTGCTCGAATCCTACAGTTAACACTAAGGGGCTGATGAATGAACCCCTAGTGAACAATCCATTAGCATCTACTACAGCTTACAGCCTGATTTTAAAGTGGCAGCAATAATTGAGGCTTCTGCAGTATGTACACGTCATACTACATGCAGTGCTAATTGGGACAACACACGATGACAAATGGTCATAAAATCTAGAGCAAGATCAGAATCCTTGATGGTGTAGGACTGAAAATTCTGTCTTCCTTAAGTCTTCTCTCATTATAGGATGTGCAGCACCTTTACATGAGACTACTGTGCACTGCGAGTTCCTTTCAAAAAGATCAGATACACTGCAGTTTAATGGCATATTCTTTCAATGTCACTCCTATGCTCTGACATCGTTTTGTAATAGGATGGGTAAAAGTGAGTGAAATGAGTTTGTTACCTTTTAAAACGCAGCCTCACAACCTTTCTTTGTGTTTGCAGCATTTGATTAGAGCCTCAGATGAATTCAGTGTGCTGTGGCAGAATCTGTTTCTGCAAAACTTGCTCATTACAGTAGCATTGAAAAATTATCAGTCACCTTTAAGAGAGCTAACCTTTCTGCTTTGCTTTTGAAGACTCTGGCAGCAGTCGGGTCAGATTATTTGTTCGTGTCACTGTTGTAATTCTCAGAAGATGACCTGCAATCCATTGCATGATTCATGCATAAAACACTGTTTGTGTAAAATTCTGTTTTGCTAAGTCTACAGGAGATGGTTAAGACCTGTGCCCAGTGGAACCACTTATATTCTAGTTTCTCTAATTGAATGCTGTGAACCTTCATCCCTGTCATGTTCTCTTTACCCTGTCAGTTACAGTATAAAAAAAAGAGTTTGTACAGCAAGGCAAAAAGGAGAGATGAAATGAAGGGCAGGATCCAGACTGATAGATCAATCTCAGTGTGACAGGGACTGCACATGTCCATATCTCACATCTCCCCGTAATTGTTAGCATCCCACTTCACATTCTGGCCCAGTTCTATTCATTCTGACTCTAATCCTGGCCCACTGAGGTTTGAGAGGAATGTGTGTGTTTTTTTTTAGCAGTAATGGACTCTACAGTGGAAGTGACCTTTGTGCCTGCTGAGAGAGGTCTGTGTCCAGGGGGCAGCTAAGCCAAGCTAAGCTGGCAGTATGGATCTCGATCAGAGCCGGGTGAAGAAATCAGACAAAGATCAGGAGGTCATTCCCCACAGGCATGGTTGGCTGTCGGTGAAGAACTCTTCATCGATCGGCTGAATGTGATAGATATCGGGCTGAAATTGAGCAGACTGGCGCTAGCAGGGTTGTTTCCTTGCCTTCTGGCCTATGGGCTCTGGCTCAATGGGCCAACAGCAGGGGTACCAGAGAGGCATCACTGTACCAGTGCCAGCATCAGTCACAGCTCCCAGCAGCTCCCTCCCCTGAGCCCCTGCAGCTCTCTCACTCATCAGGTGAGCGGAGAGCTGGTTGTGTCCCTGGTGTCTGACCTTGATTCTTCTCTGTTGTTGAAATTCTCTAGGGATGCCTGCTCCTCCCTCCTGACCCATTGATCTAGATGTATTACAGGTATGATATTCATGAGAATTGCAGGAGATTTGTCCTATAAACTTAAAATATAGTACTTCCACATCCAACCATGTTTTATTCACAAGCTCATTTTCACAGCATGAGGTGCAATTCATGGCCACTGGGCTTCAGAAGATGGCTTTGTCCCTCCAGCACTAACCCTTAATAATTTACTTTATTTTAAAAGCACAGACACTAATACTCACTCTGTAAATGTACTTTTATATCACAGATAGACACGTTTACAAGAAATTCCCCGAAGATTAGTGGATGCAACACAGGCTGCTATAACTGCATTTCATAAACTTAACTATTTCTGTCACACTCACAGTAAGAAGCCTTGCTTTACACATATCTGTGTCTCTACTAAAATAAAATGGTGACACCTCATAGGATTTCAGAAAGATCCTTAAATACCTTTAAAATATTGGATGACACATTATTTTGTATACAAGCCATGTACTGTAGACTGAGGAATTTGGCACAATTCATAATGCAATTAATATTTGTGGGAGAATTTGTCCCGTCAGCAGTGTGTCATTGTGACACTTCACTGCAGTCAAAGTTCCCCATAAATCATTTGCACTCATAAATTATTTACAGATGAGAGCAGTTAAGTGTGACTAAAACATCAATACCATCCATGAAGTGTTGTGTGGATCCTCTTGAATAACTTGTCACTCACACAAACAACTTTAATAAGAGTGACTTCTTGATATACCATTTGTTGCCCTTATGTCGGAGTTTATGAATACAACAATACAACATAAATCATCTGACCACATGAGTCCATTAAGATCCAGAATGTCTGTGCTGTATTTTCCCCCAGGTAGTAACAGAAATTTCAGGAAAAGCAGACTCTTTTTTTTCTATTGATTGTCTTTTTCTTACCATGCCGCTCTCATGCTGTCACACTGGCTTAATCATTAAAAGTCTTATTAAGGTCAGACATTCAAAAGGAGGATGCTTTATTCTTTTATTTCAGACAGAGACACTTGCTTCAAGAAATTTAAAAGCAAATGGCTTTAATGTTAGATTTGAATTGGAATGGGCTCTGTTCTGTGAGGGAGTTCCAAAAGAATCTGAGCAGCAATGAGGATTGTACAGGAGGAACTAATCCCCTTTTACCAAAAAAACACATGTTCTTAATCTTAATCTCAAATCAACAATGTCACAAATATAGAAGAGAACGAGGTGGTTTAGGTGTTGGAGGCAGCTGCAGCCAAAAAACAAGAAGAGTCATGTTAAGGCCACAGTGTACACCTGCATACATATGATTGATTATTGGACGTTATTAGTCAGCTGGTTGCCAAGCATGTTATGAAAGAACCAGTGATTACAATGCTGTTGCCGACCAACTAATGAAGGCACGACTTCAATATGTGAAATTTCACTGAAAGTTTCACTGTGAATTCTTCCAAAATGTATGCAAATCCCACAAACCTACTCTCAAAAAGAAATGCAGTCTGTTTTAGAAATTACACCCACAAAAGTGCCATAGGCCATGATCTACATGGATCTATAACAGCTGCCAGCCTAACAATTCAACTCATTCACATATTGCCACTTTTGTGCGTTTGTATTCTAATCTGTACTTTGACAGGAAATAAAGTGCCCTTTCGATAATATGTCATAATTATTGACTGAGGTACCTAGTGAAGTGGCACTTGACATGCCTGCTAATTTCATCCTGTCCATGTGATCCTCAGCATAATCCCTCATTACCTCTCCTTTTCAAGTGATACTTTGTGGAGGGAATCCACTATGAAGGCAGCCATTGAGTTAATCTTCTATCTACCAGCTACGGCCAACAGTAATGAGGAGATCAGATCTCTGACCGATGTGCACCTCAGACAGGGGCACTGGTATTGAAAAGTGCTTAGAGATGTCTTAGGAGGCAGTGAGGGGTGACCGCCTAGTCTTTGTGTGTCCCAAATACCGTTGCCACCCTCACACTGTTAACCGGGAGGAGACGAGGAGCAGAGAAAGGGACGACAGAGGAGGAACTGGTTCATTCTTGGAAGAGCAAGAGTGGGAAGAGAAAGAGAAGGGAGCAAGAGAGAGACCCTCATTAAAAGGCAGTGTTTTGGCTTCACAACCATCCCACCACTTCAGTGCGCTGTCATGCAGTGATGTATCGCTCTGCATGGTGCTTCCAAGGCCTTTATTCCCACTCTCCTCCATGTTTCTCACTTCTAGCCAATTAAACGCCCACTGGAATAGAGGAGAGGAAGTGCCACATTGAGCATTGCACAATGTGGAGAGGAGAGCTGATGAAAGGACATGTCTCTTTTAGGCTCTTTAATAGCTCCAGGACACTGTCTGATTGGCGTTTAATGTCTACAGCGCATAATTCACTATCCCCCTACTCCCATTTCAGTTTCCTCACACATATGCATACTTTATCACCAAGGAATGAAAATGTTTATCAGAACTATGAATATTTCATTTGCCAATAGTTGACTATTGGCATACTGCGCAGCCCCTTTTAATGCTTTTGCTCTTGAAATGACATAGAAGATCATAAAGAGATTCATGTCCAGTGACAAGTCATCCATCATGGTGGCAAAAGCAGCAGATTAGGTTTTGGCTCACAGGATTNACTGCGCAGCCCCTTTTAATGCTTTTGCTCTTGAAATGACATGGAAGATCATAAAGAGATTCATGTCCAGTGACAAGTCATCCATCATGGTGGCAAAAGCAGCAGATTAGGTTTTGGCTCACAGGATATTTTTACTGACCTAGGATATGCTTTTTGGGTT
Source organism: Rastrelliger brachysoma (assembly GCA_024605115.1). Taxonomy (NCBI): domain Eukaryota; kingdom Metazoa; phylum Chordata; class Actinopteri; order Scombriformes; family Scombridae; genus Rastrelliger; species Rastrelliger brachysoma. The sequence goes on along the minus strand of JANJYP010112970.1, from coordinate 2,928 downwards.
TACCTGGACAGGCTTTTAGCTGGAGAATGTTCAATGAGATGTTTACTTAAATAGGTGTGCATATCAGGTATGTATATCCACTATGTTTATCAACCTCTCTTCTTTCTGTGGCGCCATGAATAATGCAGGCACTAAAATCCTTTGACTACACACTGTGGTTGACCTGTTCATTTGTTGCAGTAACCCAGATGGTTGGGTCAGAATGTGGATGCGTTAACGCAGGGTAGAAGCAGAAGTTAATCGCAACACCAGGACCAGCGGCTTCACTACTTCTCATGCTGTCTGTGTCACTCAGGCTGACACCATAAATCTCACTTATTTTCAGATCCAACCGAGACACAGGCAGAAATTACGGCCCAGACCACATTACCAGCCACAGCAGCGTGCTGAATGCTAACAGAGAGATCTTTGATAAAGCAGACAGGCAGTTCTCCCACAGATTATTGAACAAAAAGACCTGTCTGTGAGACTTGAAGGGGCAGATTGGCTAATAGGTAAAGCACAAACACCAGCATTATGTCAACAGTTGAGAATTAGAAGACCTATAGTGTAAAGCCTTCTGCATGGATAGAAAATGATTTTATATATTAATGAGGGCATTTGACAAAAAAGATATTGTTTCATATAACTCCTCTTACTCACAGGCTAAATATTTGCACAGTTTTAGTAAAACTTTGAAAGTGTCCTCCAGTAATATCATTGAAGGACACAGTATCCATGTGCTGTTATCACAATGAGCTTAACAAAAACAAAAACACACAAATAATGGTCACTGCTGAGAGCTTTATTAGTATTAGAAATATGTTTTCCATCTTTAGTAGAGTAGACAGGATGGAAAAGGATGACACATGGGAGCTACAGAGAGCTGAGGGACATGCAATTTAATCCTGATTTACATAAAAGTCTCAGTGATGATTCTTACCTCCATTTACTATGGATGCCACAGAGAATATTCAATATAGCCTACTGATTCTCTGAAGGTGTACAATATTTTCAGATAACTGCATACTGAGGCCTCATCATCATTCTAAACTTGCATTTTTAGATAGTAGGTTACAACAGCACCAAGTAAATGAATAAGCAATATAAGTATTATAGCTACTGTTTATACTCATATTCTCTACGATTATCTATTCAAACCTGTGCAGTTATTCGAAACAATGCATAATGCTTGGTGTTATTTTACAGTAATCTCATGGTTTGTCACTGCTACATTAACCTTAATACAAGAGGCAATAATTGTGAGCAAACAAGGCCATTATCAATAGGCACGGGCTACATTGTAATATACATTTATTGTTATTTGTTATTTCTTAATAAATGTGTTGCATTATTATTTAAAACAAAACAAAAATGCTCTGAGAGGACATCTTGCATCTCACATAAGAAACCCATCTGACAATGATAAAAACTCTCATCAGCTAATAGACTAATTTTTCCAGTTTCACAGGCCCATATTTCATTGGGTCTTCATTCAGACTAAGCTGACTGAGAAACGCTGCTGATGTGCACCACTGGTCTCCATTTTGTGTTTAATTGCGCTGTCTATGTCTGAGTGTGAGGACCATTGATGCATCACTGTGAGATCCCACTGTGGCTTATTACTGCCAGGCCTTGCTCTCTGCTGCTCTCAACCTGCTGGGTCATCTCCAGCTGCTGTAATCTAACATTAGCCTCCGCTTTCACCGGGTCTCAACCATTTACCCCATCATGTATTATAGACGACCCTCTGGAAATGGAAGAATCCCAGCAGACATAGAATTAATTTACAGCACTCCTCGATTTTAAGGGGAATTGAATCAAAGTCAGTGGCACAGGGAGAGGGGCATGCATATTGCTGTGTAACACATAAAACCATAATGAAAAGCCATTTGAAGATTAAGTGTTTTTTTTGTGATTCATTGGTATCTCTTGGCTCAACTAATAATCATTTCACTCCAAAGCTGAATGGACTCAGTAATTGATGCTTACAAACGACCAGGCTTCTTTCATCCAAACTTAATCCGTCTTTTCTCTCTCTCTCTCTTTTTTTTTTGAATGACTCTGATTCGCATGCTCACAAACACTGAAGGGAAGTCTTTAGAAACTGTTTAACTGAGCAGTGTAGAAATCATGTGTACTTCCCTGGTGACTCTGGAGTACACATGATTGTGGTGACAGCAAGACACTGTAGATTGGTCCTGTCTCAGCTTGTCAGTTTTAGCGATATTACTGTAAACGATTGTGACATTTTTTATTCAACAGGCGTCACTCAGGAGTTACATTTCTCTGTTAAAAGAAAAATAATAGCTACCTCAATAGAATAGCACTGAAAACATAGTGTCTCGGGTTTCCTTCCCCATTGAAGTTAAAGAAATCACTGTAGGGCTTTTGTATAGGAACATCCCAAAAGCAGAATGAAAACAGCTTACAATGAGATGCTTTTGACATGCAGCACTATTAACTGAAGTCATTTCAGTCCCTCAGTAGGAAAGAGGTAACATTCACTTAACAAATGCACGTATTGAGAGGGAACCTTTGACCTCAATGGTACATATCTTCTGTGGTATAGAGTGGTCCATAGCAATCTGTGTAACTGAAGTGCAATTTCTTTGATCTGAATAGGTGGAAGAGACAATCCAGTGTGCATGGGTGACTTTAGAGAGAAAATGTTACCTCTAACTTATCTTAATTGGCCCCAATTATCTTCTGTGACAATAGTGGAGTGTGTGAGTGTGTATGTATGTATAATGAAAGGTTAAGGTATATGTTCAGAGTAATGAAGCTGTGCCATTGGACTTAAACAATCAGGGCTGTCTAGACTGTTGAGGTCACCCAGTAATAGAACCTCTACTATAATCCAGGGCCAAATTGCTGCATATGTTGCTTTTTACATAACACTAAAGCTGATAGGCCAGTAAGAATCAACTCTTTATTTCATTAATATAT
>JANJYP010112942.1:0-24876 GCA_024605115.1 Rastrelliger brachysoma | reverse complement strand
CACACACACACACACACACACACACACACATACACAAGGAGAGAAGCCAGCTCCCATTAATACTCCATATCTTATCCTCCCTGAATAGTGCCACACATCCTAAGCTTTCTCCTCTCTCTAAGCTCCCTCCTATTACCGCCTATGTGTGCAGTTACATGTGTGAGGGTGTATACACATGGGTGATGGAAAAGACAGAAAAGCATAGGCCTTGTCTTAAAACATACAGAGGAAACTCCAAAGTCTTCTCAAAAAGGAAATGAAAGAAGTTATCCTAAGTGCTGAGGGGGGATCAGCTTTCTACCAACCTCTTGTTCTGGCGTAAAACAATCGTGATACCAAGGTGAAATGTAATATTCTCTTTCAGTTAGTGATATTTACTATATTCCCATAGAGAGCAAAGCCCTTCACCTCTGGCCATTAGCCAGGTTATAACTTCAGGAAAGTCGTGTCTGTCTGACCAAAGAGAAGTTGCATACTTTTGCTTTTGGAGACTTTTCGTGACTTGGCGTTAAGCGTATTATTGTGCTAGCCAATTTTCTGTTAAGTATTCCTCTCTGACAGTCATACGGACCTGGTGGCACTGACGACTAATTCTGCCTGTCACACGCGTGAGTGTCTTAGTGGCCGTGCTGTCTCAAGGCCAAGATTCATTTCATGAATAGAGAACTTTTATCAATGAGAAAGCCCCCCCAGAGGTCATGCTGAAATTAAACGGTAGAAATCGGAGCATGCTGGTGTCTTTTCCCTCAGAGGAGATGAGTCGAGGTTTTATCTCCTTATTCCTCTCTCTCTCTCCTCTAGTAAAATGTAAAAGGCGTCCCTCTGTTTCTTCCTCACATGTAAATCATGTTGACATCCTACTCTAGGGACTTGCATGTTATGTCTTGAGATCCCTCCTTTTCCCTCACACATAAATCAAATTGGCATCTTGCTCTGTGTGCACTTGCCTTCTCGTTTCTTGAGATCTCTGCTTGGTATGCACCTTAATTGGATTCTGTGTCTGTATTTAGCATAGCTTATAAACTTGTGTGTACTGTATGTGTATATGTGTGTGTGTGGGATTGAGGGTACAGTGAACATGTAATGCCAAATTCATTTACTGTAAGCTTCTGTTTTAATCCATTCTTCCCACACCCAAATCAAAGAATTGTCGTCATGTAGAAATCTGTGCTGCTGCCAGCATATCAAACTCATCGCATTCTGGTTTTCAGTTACATTTTCTAACTGTGTTTTCATGTCCTCTGTGGCAATTTTATTGCCAGGCTATCTCAGACAAGTCACCAGATATCAAAATGACTTCAAAAGGTGGGAATTTTGCCACAGTTGAGAGAGCTAAGCATTGTTTTGTTTGGGTTCCCAGAGTGGTTTTCAGAGTGATTCATGGTGACATGGCGCCAAATTTTTCTGATGTTTGCTTCTTCTTGATGAGAGCCTTACACTAATTTTCTCTCTCCCTCTCTCTCTCTCTCTCTCTCTCTCTGTAGGAGGCTGAGTGGCACTGTGATGAGTTCACCAAGGGAGCCTGCTTCAGCCGTGGAAAGTCTGAGGTGAGTTTAATTGATGCCTGAGCATTTCAAGTGTCACACTGTTATATTTAACAGAAAATGTTCAAAATGAATGCAGGATTGGTTGAGATATCATCACAAGTCCCTATATGGATCAGCTCCTATTTTCTTATTTCCTACGCTGACCACAATGCAACTTGATTATGACCCTGTGTGATAATTGAAAGCCTTGATCAGTCCATATTGCTTTCCTTAGGGCACTGCCACCAGTGTGGCTCAAAGTTTAATGCATATGACATCAGGTGACATCATGAGTTATTTTCTCTCTCTGCAGAGCCCAGAGGATGGCTGCTAAACTGATGGGTTAAATTTATGGAGTTTTTGCAGCAATAATATGAACCAACCCTCACTACCGCTAAGTAACGTTCTAAGCTGCAATGTCCAAAACAGCTGATGCGTGTTGGATATTTTCCTGTGTGTTTGGTATAAAAATAACACATGAATGAATGATGTTTACCAGTGGAACTGGATGCCCCAGGTGTTAGACTTTCCCAGCAGTGCATCAGTGTTGCATAGTAGTTATGGCCATAGAATTTAAATGCTACATCTTATAAAGACAAAAATCACATTCCAACCAATCAACCAAATAACAAGTGATGATGAAACATATTAAAGCTTGAAAGCAACTGGAGCTTATTTTTCAGTCTTAACATAGAGAGGCACTGGAAATCCCTGCTTTGTAAGTTAGAGGATTTAAATCAACTCATAAAGCGGAAAAATCCCAACCACACCTTAACACATATAGACCTTACATAAAGGGAGTTCCTATTGTTGCAGCAGTTTCTTTTTGTGCAAAAGTGTATGTTTTTGTTTATGGTTAACTATCTAACAGCTGGTTTAGAGTTGAACTTGACTTGTAGGTGAACTGCCCAGCCCTAATCTCTGGGTGTGTGTGCATGCACCGCTGTGTATTTATCCTCCTGTGAAAGGTGGTTAGGGACCCATAATAGGCATGCACAGGCTGGCCAGCACAAGATAGCTGTTGTGAATTACACACCAAAGCTACCTCAGTCCTTGAGAGTTGCTACTGTCTGGCAGAGTCAAATTGTTTTGCTCACTGTTCCCTTCTGAAGATCAGCTCCTGTGATGTACACTAAGAATAGCATTAAAAGACTCCATTCTCCCGCAGTTGACGGGGCTTTCGATGGTTTATTACCTAGTTCAGCGCACAACAATATACCATTGCTTAAGCTATTACACAGATACCATGCCTGTGGTTTGAGTGAATTTACAAGTGATTGTATTCTTTTCTTTAACTAACGCACTCATCCTCTCTTCTCTTGTGTATTTGATTTATTTCCATCGGGAGAAGAAAGGAGAGTTAAATTGACTTGACAGGACTTGATTGCTGCCTCTGTTTTGTTTTATAATGCAAGAGCCAAGTATAACAGCCTGTGTATTACAGTATGGACGTGGAACATTTGTCAGAAAGTTTTCATAAACAAGTCAAGACTGTGAGGCTGGGCAAATATTAAATATGCCAGTATTTACCATAGGACCAAACTGCTGAGAAGAATTGAATTATGCAAAGCTCTCACAACCCATCCCAATCCCTGCACACATATGTGCACAAGCGTACAATAGATAACGAGGTGTTCAAATAGCACAGATATATATTCATACATAACAAGTATTAACTGCACACACGCACACATCTTCAGTTTGGAATAGGCATACACATAAACACACACACGTACTTAGGCTGTGTTTAGCACCAGGAAACAAGCTGTTTTACGAGTCAACCTCCATCTTGATAGAGGAAATAAAAGTCCTTCCCCTCCATCTCTCCTGCAGTGCCCCCCACTCCTAAATCAGGACCCTTGAGAAGGAGAGGAGAGGGAGGTCGCCCTGGGCACCTCGAGTGGCTCAGACAATAGCAGATTTACAAGGTTTTAAATTTCTACGAGGGCCCCTCATCAACCCAGCCATGGCCCCTTTCAGATGACGGGACCCTGCAAGTTTATTACCTTGTCCTAGGACAAAAACACATACCGCTCTCTTACATGAATGCTGACTGCTCTTGTTACATTTGCTGTGAGTTTTGTTGATGGAAATCTCCAGCAAACCTCTATGAAACCCTAACGGCAATGTTGAGAGTTCATGACGTTCAGTGGCAATCGACCATTTGATCAATCACTCATTCTGTCATTACCCCTTTATTTTCTGCACACTTTTAACCAAGCACTGAATTGTTCATGAAACCCAGGCCAAAACTCAGAGGAGGACTGAGCCAAGAAAAGAGTGGTGAACGTGTACTTCACCATAATTTAGAGAAAAGTGTCTTGAATTGATTAATGTAGAGAGTAGGCTAAAAAAGAAAGATGATTGAATGAACTATATGAGTGGCTACATTTTCATTTCACTTTTTGACAAGTCAATAAAGCCAATGCAATTTTCTAAACTAATCCTAAGTGGTCCTCTTCCATGCCTGCTGCATTTATCTGTTCTCCACCTCATTCAGATCCCTCTCTAAATCTGGTCCCTGTTGAATTAAGATGTGACATGGCTAAGCCGTGTGGGCATTAGCCTTGATTTGACTGTGTCAAGCTTGGCCACGTTTTAGAGTAGCCCTCCTGTGGTTGCAGGTGTTTGTCTCATTTATTGGCATAAAGTGTAATTTTGTCCCGCTGCCTAATGCTGCTGCTTGTCAGTGGATAGATAATGGTGCTGCTGCTAACTGCTAATGACGATATGTGTGTTTGCTGCTGTGTTTCAATAGGAAGAGTGCCAGAACTACATCAGGGTGCTGCTGGTCAACGGGAACAGGCTGTTTACCTGTGGAACCAACGCCTTCACGCCCATCTGCACCAACCGAACAGTATGAACAACATTAATTCCTCTTGTTTTTTTGCTTGTTTCTCCTCTGCTTTTCTTTGACAGGGTTCACATGGGTTCTAATTATTCTTGCCCAATTAATGCTACTGTTACTATTTAAGTTGCCATGTTCCATCTGTTTGTTTTGATTACAGTTAAGTCATTTTGCATATTTGTGTTGGTGGATTTTATTGATGGCATGTTTACTGTTGGCTGTGCAAGCTATTATTACAGTATTATCTTATATAGACCGCAGTATTGCTGTTGTATTAGTTTTTTATGTTTTAATGGATTATTTCACAGGAAAGTGATATTTGAAAATTAAGTCTTTTGTCTTTTTACTGCAATAGCATTGAGCTGTTCCATCTTCATTATCTGAAGTTCTCCAACCCATCCATTCACTGGAAGACAAATGCTCACATTAAATGCTGGGAAATTCTGAGATAATATAATTATATTACAGAGACAATTTTTCTCATTATTTACATTCAATTCATAGTGATAAAGCATTGCTTTGTCAGAACTAAATGAAGGGGAATGAAAGAATCAAGAAACACTCAAGGTTAATTAAAGCAATAGACATTTTGGGAGGCATATGTGCCTTCTTATTAAAAGTTAGATGAGAAGTTTGATATATGAAGTTACAACCAGATTTAGCCAGTTAGCTTAGTTTAGCAGAAAGACTGAAGGGAAGCAAGTCCAGCTCTGTCCAAAATCTACCTACTAGTACATCTAAACTTGACTAATCAACACATATCTCTTTTGATTAATCCATACAGTGTAAAAATATTGTGTTTTTTTAATGAGGAGATTATATGCCTATTTCTTGGTCAGGAGTGGTGCCCCTGAAGGTTGCAAGACAACAAACAGAAAATTGAAGGAGTTTGTTGTCACTATTGTCCAACTTTTGCTGTAACAAGATTTACTGCGTTTGTACAAATTTTTCTGGGTCAGCTGTGCTGTTGTGAAAAAATAACCTCTCTGACACTCTTCGAGTAGCAATTCCTCTTAAGTATCCCATCTATGTTGTAGTGCGATATTGAAGTTGACAGCAGCCATGTTTGCTCAACCTATTTTTCTTTTTCTGTAATATGTGTCATATTTGTTAGTCAGTGCTGACTGAAAATGGATATTATTACACATCACTCCAGGAATGCAATTTAATAAGTCATATCTTTGAAAAACTGTGATTGTTTTGGCAAGCTGGGTGAACCTGATAGTATTGTCTATATGGAACTTACAATGTCAGAGGCAAAGGTCAAGGATGATCAGCACATTTAATCAAGGTATGACTGAGGTGTGATGTTAATATCACAGGATTTACTGTATGACTTCTCTGTTCTTGCTGCTCAGTCAGAGATGGCAAACTAATCATGTCAACTCGCACTGGTTAAATGTTGTGATCCAAATATTGTCTTAAACTCATTACTCCCAGTAATCATGGTTTTGGTTCACAAGTAAACATAGTTCTTGATGAATCGCATTATCTTCTCCTGTATTTGATTCAAGTGCAAATATAATGTTTTCGCCATTCTCTCTCATGCCTCTACAGATCTGCTTTAGCTCTTAATCTCATGTTTTAAAGGGATGTTTAGTTAAAATATTCATTTTCAGCTGCAATTGTGTTTCGACAGCCTCTCGACACAGAAAGGGCAAAAGAATTTTATGTGTATTAACCACTGGTTTGTATCTTGGTGTTACTCTTTCCTTTTTATTACAAATGCATGCAGTGCTAATAACTATGTTTCTGCGTAAATTAAGTGTCAGTACAGAAACTTTTTTATCCACTTTTGTTGGTGACAAGTGTCCACTGAAGTAAAGACCAACATTTTAAATGTCAAGAGTACTGTGCTTACCTTATAACAGTGATCAGGCCATATCAAATATCTGTGTCAGCCTCTTGGGTTTCAGAGAAGGAGGAGGCAGGAGTTTACTATTAAGATGACATTTGTTTTTGTCCAAAAGCACTGCATCCAAAGGTCACTGGCTCATAATGACTGTTTACTACTGTGAAAATACATATAGTTGAAATGTCATGACATTATTATAGCAGTATTTCATCAAGCGCTGTCATATTTACCCACTGAGCGTCTGTTAATATGAAACACTAGTTGGACACAGCAACAGCAATGAAATCACGCTAGGACAGATTTGCTATCAGCTGTGATGGATGAACAGAGAGGGGACAGAATATTTTATTAGTTTAATAAGCACTGTGTGGTTACAGATTAAACAGCTGTAATTTCACAGATTTTTAGCCATGCTGCCACTGATGATGACGATAATAATGGCGATAATGATAGTGATCATGGCTTTTCATGGGGGAAAGAAGCAAGGCCAATGCTTTTACATAAAAAAAACATGAAAAAAGAGCAATTTTTGTAAAGAGGAGCCTGTGTGAATGCACTGTTTGGTGTCATTACTGAATGATGAATGTGTGAATAGTATTATGGCAAATTAAATATCAAATTAATTAAATACATTCATTTTCACTCATTTCTATAAGAACTGTACTGTAGAAACACCAACACACAGTCTCTTAAAGCTGCAGTATGTAGCTACAAGAAAATCGTGGACTTAGACAGAAAATTCAAACGTCTACACCTGCAAAGTCTCTCCGACTTCTGTCGTGTATGTGCAGGCTTGTAACCATGGTTACAGACTTGTGCCACATAAACCAGGCATCCCAAGGTATGGGGGAGAGGGGCAGGGTCACTGCACACTGTCTATCTGTCTGTCCATCCGGGTGAGAGTTTTTGGGTTCTGCTTAAGAAAACATCCTTACAAAATACCAAATACTTGCAATTTTAAAAGAAATGTCTTATGCCTTATTTGTTGGAAAATATTTGAATTGTAGGCTTCACAGGGATTAACATATTAATCTACTAATCATTTTTTTATGGTCAGAGTGGTGTTCATAAAAGTGGCAATGATGGTAGTTGTTGCACTATTGGGTGCAGTGAGAGTAAGGCTTGTGATGATAAAGTTGAATATAGTGATTGTTTATCTTTTATTTATTTGGCTCTCACCAGTTTAACATTTTTTTGTCCACAAGAACAAATGCTACTGAATTACTAAAGCAATGAAATGTAATTTATTTTACAATGTTGGCACACCTGCAACTCCATCTGTAGACTAAACAGTCCACATTACCAATGTCTCTCCATCCAGGGCCTCACCCAAACTCAGCTGGTTCTCATGATATATCATCACTGATCAGTGGTTTAGTGTTTTGTCTGTGTGATTAGACTACTCAGTCATATGGTTTATGCCCCTTCCTGACTGTCAAAGACCAAAAAAAGAACAGTTGGTGGAAACCAGTCGTATCTTTGTAGACTTCAGCGAGTCTTGAGGTTTGTCCCCAGCTTTAATCTTAAGATGAAGAGCTGGCACAAATCAACTGATTTCAAATTACACTTGCATAAAAGTTATGGCTATGTCATTGTGACTACTGGGGCTAAATTCTCCCAGTAGCCACAATGGCATATCAGTAGCACCTCACATAGCAACCAGCTGGCTCTCACAGCAGTCTGTCTAAGCTGTGAACTGTCTCCGAAAAGTCTCTATTGGAGGCATTCAAAGTCATTTCAGTGTCCTACTCACACAGCTGCTTGCTGTTTTACAAAGACGACTTTCATCTCACTTCCTCAATATGCATTGGATGCACTGCAGTGCATCTTTTTTATCACCCTTCTTCTTGTTTTATTTAAAGACTCAGTTGACCTAAACACGTTTATTCCGGCCCACAGAATAAGTCCTGTCAATACCAGGCTTTCATCTCAGGCTGGCAGAGAACAGACAGAGCTGAGCTGTTTTGTTGTGGCCTGGGTGGAGTAGAGGTGGCAGGAGTTAACAGAACCCTTGATCCAAATCGACCGGCTCCAGGAAATTGGCCAAAGAACTCCCCTTTTTCCCCCCAACACACACGCTGAATTGGGTCTGGCCCCCTGTGTGAAAGAGCTGTCTACAGATTATTCAGTGACTGAAAATGTGAAAATATGAGAGAAGAGATTGAGACTTTCCATCTTTCAAGAATGTGCTGTCACTGAGGGACTGCTGCAACCAGCAATCAGTCAAAATTGTGGAATCTTGATTGATAGAAAAGTAATTACAAATAGAATACTTTTAATTAACATTTGAGGATTTCAGAACCTGACATTACAGTTTTTTTACACTTTGTGTCATGGATTTTCCCTCAGAGTTTAGTTTAGGGAAGAAGCACAAAACCATGAGCTAATCCCCATAGACTCTGTTTACATTTGCATCATAAAATATAATTGCATCTCAGGTTTATAAAATGTGTTGCCCATTTTTTCCTTTTGGTATTCAAGACTGAGTCACTGAGCTATGGCCTTTTCTCTTTTTTTAGTAGGAACCAGTGCAGTGTGTCAAGGCTAAGCCAGGGTCATGCTGTAAAGTATTTTTAAGTGCAGAGCTGGATTTGGCCTCATATTCAAAGACAGTGAGCGAGGGAAGACTGCATCTCACATCAAGCCTTTTTTGAACACAGAGAGGCTTCTGAAAGATGTGGTATAATAATGTTATAAGCAGCCAAACAGCTGGATATCCTGTACAAACATCAGAAAGCAAACCAAGGAAACTGTGCAGCCAAAAGTATTTTGATTTAAGGAGCCTGTGCTAGGAATTTTATTGGTTTCTTAACAGGTGGTTTCTTACTATTGAACTTGAAGCAGCTGCTCTCTTTGTGTGTTTTGTGTTGCTAATGATTCCAAATGTTTTCTCTGATTATGTTTCTTGCTCCTGAAGGTTTCACTTGTACATATCTTTGTGTGTGTTTCACAGTAGATGTAAACCAAACAAAACATAATGAGATGAGGTATTTTTTTATCTGCACCATTTGCATATTGGCAGCAACAAACAATGCATTATCAGACTTCTCTGGTTTGCATTTTAATGTTGCCCTTTGATACACTGTCTTATATTTTTGGAGGTTTTCTACAGTGATCCATTATTTAAAAACAAGGAAATGCGTCCTATCCCAGAGTATATTACATCTTACTGCTTCAGTCTCTCAAAGGACACTCCTATTACAAATAATCAATTTTTTTCTTTTAGCTGTGTCTAGGCAACATCTGTGTCTTGTCAATACCTATTTCCTCTCTTTCCATTATTAACCATCCACTCTCTTTCTCTGTGTTGCAGCTGACAAATCTGACCGAGATTCATGATCAGATAAGTGGGATGGCTCGGTGTCCCTACAACCCCCTCCACAACTCCACTGCCCTCATCACCTCTAGTGGGGAGCTTTACGCAGCTACGGCTATGGACTTTTCAGGGCGAGACCCCGCCATTTACCGCAGCCTGGGCGGCCTGCCACCACTGCGTACTGCCCAATACAACTCCAAGTGGCTCAATGGTAGGGAGCTGGGGTGCAGAAGGAGATGTCACAGTGTGTATAAATGGATAGGAATCAAAGGTTGAGTAGTCTGATAAAGATAAAGATACATTTTTAAATGAAAAGAAACACAAATGAAGAATAAAATTGTCATTCTGCTTTCCCACTTCACAGCAATTGAACATCAGCGCCATAGCTGGTGGGGATTTAGTGTTTTGCTCAAGGACACTTAAGCATGGCAGATGTTTATTTGACATGGGACTTAGAATCAGTGTTCTCTGGTAGAAGGATTGTATTCCTCCTGAAATCATACTGTGGTGTACCAAGTAGTGTAGCAAATGCTGGAAAAGAAGAGCCTCTCTTTATAATTACTCTCTTGCCTTTTGTCAGTAAAAAGTATTATTTCTAAAGATACTAAGCAACTAGAAAATCTTTATATTTATCTCACTCTTTCTTTGAGAAGCATAAAATTGTGAATTCTTCCAAAAATCAATGTCTTTCTTTCCTGAAAGCTCAGACCTATTCTTGGTAGTAACTGAATGGAGAACTTCAGTCAGCTTATGGTGTCCAGCCTACAAAGGACCAGGTCAATCAGTGTCTTGTCAGCAAGTGACTTTTATCTGATTCACATTTAAGCTAAATTGAAAAAATAAATTAAAAGCCACTACATACATTGCTTTGCAGCAACCTCTGGGAAAAGACTTAATAACTAATTTTATGGCGAATTGATTTTTTTCCTCTGTCTCCCCCTGCACTGCCCTCCAAAGGTACAGAGGAGAAGAGGATTGAAATAAGGAGGAGGGGGAAACACTTTCATTTAAAGATGAATTAAATCACTGCCAGCAAGAATAAAGTGCGCGGTTTAGATCCAATAATGTCATACATAAAGATGAACGCCTTAGCTGTGACAGTGTCGTGGAGGTTGCATGTTTCAGAAAGGGTGAAAGCTATTATGCTACAACTGTTTTGGTCATTTCTCATCCTAACCTTTAGGTTTGGGGAATGAAAAATGAGTTTTCTTATTACAACACAACACCATTAATAACATGGTCTGTAGTTATTAATCCCGATCGCCTGCTGTTGTGTGGACTGCACACTCTCTCACACTGTGAGTCAGTCAGTTATAACACACACCTTACCACCACCCCCTCTTTCCCCCACTCCCTCCCACAATCTTAAATATTTTTAAGTATTTTTTGTATTTCTTCCTCCTTGCTCTGCACTTATTTGTTTCTTTGCACTCCTCAATTCTTCTGTCTACCTTGTTACATCCATTCTCACATCCATTTTCCCCTGACAACTTCCTCTGCTCTTATATCTCCTTCAACAGAACCAAATTTTGTTTCCTCCTATGATATTGGCAACTTCACCTACTTCTTCTTCCGGGAAAATGCGGTGGAGCATGACTGTGGTCGGACAGTGTTTTCCCGTGCTGGGCGTGTCTGTAAGAATGACATTGGAGGACGCTTTCTCCTGGAGGACACATGGACCACCTTCATGAAGGCCAGACTGAACTGCTCACGACCAGGAGAAATCCCCTTCAACTACAATGAACTGCAGGGAACTTTCTACCTGCCTGAGCTGGAGCTGCTCTACGGCATTTTTACTACCAATGTGTGAGTGAAAATTTCATGATAATAAAATGGCAACAAATAAATAAGATAAATAAGAAGGGTTTTTAAACTGTGAGTGTTCCAAAACTACCCTAGTGGAGTCCTAGAATGAAAATATAAAGCAGGAAATCAGCATAAATTAGTCCCTTTTTTTTCTAAATTCCTCTGTTTACAAATAAATTTTACATCAGTGATTTATTTGCAAATTATTATAATTTGCATCCAACTTCTTTGAAGGAAATCTGGCTTTAGTGAATAAACAGCCTAAATCAATCATCAAAAAAGTTATTATAGAGCCAGTTATATGGTTCTCTTTGATAGTGTGTATAATTTGCACTATGAAGAAAGTACCAAAAGTAGACTCAGTGCATGGTATGTTGATATAATTTTTTAAGAATACCAAAGTCAGATTTTCTGTTTTGGAAACTTGTTCTTAATACACCTACGGAATAACTCGATGAATAATTCAGTGCTTTTGGCATCACATCACACACGTTTGTGTAAATAGAGACCTGGCCTGCATACATGTTAATTTTCCATGTGACCTTTTTGCACCATGCACACTGACTGCATAAAATTGATTGACATATGACATGGCAAGTGAATCTTTTGAATTACCCTTAGAAATCCTCTCCTACACCCAAACCAGCTGCATTTAAACAAGCAGTTATTTCAATTTAAATTCTGAAAGAAGCTTATCATCATTTACTCAAAATATAGTCTGTATCATGTTCATAAGAGATGGTACGCATCCATGGATGAAAACTATTATTTTCACAAACATTATAACAGTCTCTTCTTTTTGTCTCTCCATCTTTCTTTTTTTTTCTTTTCCATACACACAAACATGTACTTGTGCACACGCACATGCCCACAGACCATTATTAAAAGCTGAGTAATCTATTCTTTATGGTCAATGCTTTCACATTGCTGAAAAAGAAGTCTTTTGAAGGGTATTGGAAACATTTCTCCCTGCAGGCACAGAGTTTAATGAACAGCCGCATTGGATTATAATTCACATCGCCCAAGTCTCACAGTTTGAGTTGAGAGTTAATACTCTCATTCTTTACTTTCTCTTCAGTGGGAGGAGACCGGTACTTGTTGAAACTGACAGCTTAAAAAGTCAAAGCTGTATTTCAGGCTCCAGATCTGTACAGTTAATAAGACAAGTTGAACAGCTTAATAGTGTCCTTTTACTGGATTTATAATCGAAAAATGACCATCACTTACATCGCAGTCTGTGTTTGTCAAGTGTTTGATTTGTATTATTGGTTGAAAGCAGTACAAACAAATACAAACATACAGAGGTCAGTCTTACAAATACAAAATTTGAACTCCTGCTAGAGTAGAGGTGTCCTTTCTAAATGTCTTTATTCTAATACTTCTCCCTCTCCCTCTACCCTCCTTTTTTTGGCTCTCTCTTCCCTTTTTTTCTGCTTCTGACATTCAGCAACAGCATTGCTGCATCTGCTGTGTGTGCCTTCAATCTCAGTGCCATATCACAAGTTTTCCACGGGCCCTTCAAGTACCAGGAGAACTCGCGGTCAGCCTGGCTGCCCTATCCCAACCCCAACCCAGACTTTCAGGTAACAGAAATATGGAGGAGCTTTTTTGTCTCATCTGATTTGAGACTCAGCAGCTCAGAAATAATCCAAACATTGTGAGAAATGTCCAGTAAGTTTATGAATCATGCTATGGTCCAGTATAGTCAAGTTATAGTCCACAGCTAATCATTAATGATGATGTGTTCATGCTTGGGGTAATTTAGACCAACATATTTCCCAAACAGTATTTGGGGCTGGGTGCATGCCTAAGGTAATTTGCATCTTTGTGTGTGTGTGTGTGTGTGTGTGTGTGTGTGTGTGTGTGTGTGTGTGTGTGTGTGTGTGTGTGTGTGTGTGTGTGTGTGTGTGTGTGTGTGTGTGTGTGTGTATACATAAATGTGTTTCAGTTCTGATGAGCTTGCCTCATAGCCCCAGCAACTCTTCACTCTCATTAATTTCCTCTTTGTTTCAATCACCCATCTCTCTGCTCATGAACACACACATAACGACTGCTCGTTATAAAATCCAGTGGTTTTTACAATGGCACAATCATTCCTTTAAAATGTCTCATAACCTTGGTCTGTGAACTGAAGTCCCTTATAATAAACTATCCTTGCTTTGCACAAGTGGCCCTTTATGTTTATATTCCTTCTTAAAAACACAGAGGGGCAAAATGAGCAAAGCTGGTGCACCTTATCCTGATTTGAGGAGCTGTTTCTTACTGATGGCACAGAAGGAATGTTTTAATAGCAGAAGAAGTGGCTCTCATGGAACGGGCTTAGCTGATAGTAAGGGAGCTAATCCATGCAGTTCTCCATGAGGGATTGGATTCCCTCTGAGGCCTGGCTGCCAATGGGTGACACACGCCTCCCTTCCACACATGCTCCCCATCACGAGCCCTCGATCATGTTTCTGTCAGGCCAGCAGATGCATGAGCATTCGTAACACCAGTTATCAAAAAGTTGCACACACGCATTATCTATAATGACATGCTCAAGCAGAAAAAAATAGTTGAAATGCTCATGCAAAAAAGAACTAGCTGTGACAGTTTATTAAAAAAAAAGAGCGCATGCACTCATCTGTGACTCTAACATAGAAAGCCTCTCACTACCATCATGTATTCACATGTCAGCATATCACTGCCAGTTAAGTAAAATTTACTTTACTTTAAGAAAACACTATTTTTCCTATCTGGTCAATGCTGACCACAGATTTATCCTGTTCAGCATACAGTAGGTGCTTCACAGATGGGTGTCTATAAACCATAGGCTTTTATGATGCTGTGTTCCTCAAGGATAAACCAGGATCAGCTTTTCCTCTCTGTCCCCATCTCTCCACTTAAGCTTGGGCACAATAGCTGCTCCTCACTGCTGGACCGATGCACACTTTATCTAGGTTTCAGTGACATCTTCATCAAGCATTTGTCAATGTTGGAGGATTAGATTTACGAGCACAGGATTTATAGTCTGACCATTTTTTTCTTTAGTGCTTTGTGCACACTCAACTACACAGGTACATGCACAGATATGCACCCACAGCACAGGAAACCTGCACCCATAAAAATCACTGGTAATGTACATATCTTATCCACGTAAATGTGTTCACAAAATTAGAGGGATATATATTGCTGCCAAATAGCGATAATTATGACTGTGAACTCATCACTCAACACACACAATGGTCATTGATTGAGAGCTTAATTCCCCCGTCTGTCTGCAGAGAAAATCCCCCCATTTATTTGAACCACACGGATTGATCCTGCTGGGTTTATTCAGGCTATGAGTCATGTTCGTTGTGCGTTAGGAGCTAATACTGTCTCTGTGTTGTATAGGTTTTCTGTCACACTGTAATTGCTTACTGTAAAAAGGCATTCGTTCCTAAGCTCCATATGTAGAGAAATATGCTAACTTAGACTTAAAGCCAAATGCTGATGGAAGATGTCCTTATCATTTCAGCAGCAAAAACATAGCAAAAAGTGTGAGTTTTCTCATGATCATTTGGAGCCAAAACTAACAAAATATTGTAATTGATCTTACTGAGATGCTGAAAGTTTAAATAACCCAGGAGGTATATTAAACAAAAGCCCATTTTGCAAAAACATGCTGTAAAACAGACCAATTTTTGCAGTGACACTTATCATCTTGGCAGAGCAAACTGCGCTGATGATGAGCAAGACACCTGAGTGTTGTATGGGCCTTCAGCCAAATGATGGTTCTGTCCCTCACCTTGACTTTACTGGGGAAATCACACATCCATCACTCTCTACATTCGTGGATGTCATATACCTCCACTGGTCAGCATGGTTATCTTTGTCTTGCTGTGGCAGAAAAATAATCATGCAGATACTTCAGGAATCACACTCATGCACACAATGCAAGGACAAATGCATCAAAGGCAAACCACAGTAAGAAACCTGAGACATGTGTTATTATATATCCCACACCACACATGGGCTACACATTTTTGCCATAAGCAAGAGGAACAAGTGCACACGCATACACAGTGTTGCATTTCCCTGTCCTTCAGGGCTTTAATGTTCCATCTCCTGATGTGGCGAGGGCACTGATCCGTCACCCATCTCGGGGAAACCCTCCATGATTCTCATATGTCAGCCCAGGGAAGGCCAGGCATTGATCTGTATAAAGTGCCTGTGCCCTAGCTACTGTAGCTAGCCAGTAGGAACTAAGCACCACCCAAGGTCCAGTCTAAGCAAAGCATGACCAGGGTGTGTATAGATAGCCTGGAGCATATTCATTTAGTGCCTCTGTGATATTATGTTCAAAACAAGACAGTTATTTGGATTGCTGTAACTGTCAAGCACAGCTTATTTTGATTTTCTTTGCTGTGTATCCTAAGGTAGGCTATTCTTTGTGGATGAGCCTTCAATCCACAATCCTGACCCCAGCCTGGGACCTCTTTTGCTGAAAAGGACATGCATGGTTAGCCTTACTCATCCAGCTCTCCCTCAGCTGGACTGGCTTTATGCCTCACCTTGCTCTTGCTTTCTTTCCCTTCATGTTGCAGTGTGCTATTAGAGCTACAGAGCATCATAATAATATAATCTTATATCCTTATAGCAAAATACAATATGTAATATAATTTCAGTCATAACAATTGGGACCTCTGTTCAACATCATATACTATATACATATACTACATAAAATAAAAAAGTTTACATTAAATAATGTCATTTGAAAATACAGAAATCAGCAGAGATGTTGATATTGCTTTAATATTAAAAACATTACTTTCAGTAGCACAGAAGTATAAATAACACTTCTGACCCCCTAAAGCATCCTGTTTTTAACTCCCATTTGGAGACAGTATGTTATTAAAGTCCTTTTCATAAATGAACTCTGGGATTGCAGTTGCAGCATTTTATAGGCATCTGCTGCTATTTTGGGCATGAGTCTTTTTTTTGTTTGTTTTTTTTTTGTTTTGTGGTTTCTTTGTTTGTTTTTTGGGGGGTTTTTTGAGGGGGGGGGTCATTTGGGTGAATGATATTTTCACTTTTAGAGAAAGCATTATTTTTCATAATATTATAAATAGTATTAATGAAGCTCTGAAAATAAAACCTTTTTAAGATATTAGACTATTTTTGAGATAAAGAGTGAACAATCAGAAACATAATTATTGGCACACCAATAAAACTCAACAGCAATATGTATGCATATGAGGAAAAATCTAATAAAAGATTGCTCAGTCAAACATTCATTCATTCTCTTTCCATCAGCCTGGGTGTATTGACTACAAAGCCTTAAGGTTGAGAGGATAACAAACCATCACAATGAGGCAGCAATTGACTTTCAAGCCTTGTTCGTTGAATTATTCAATCCCTCTCTTTTCCTGTTCCTCTCTGGCCACAAAATCTTAAGCTTATTAACATAGTTTCCTCTCCCCAGAAAGGTATACTTGGCTTTTATTTATGTTGTAAGTCAACCCTTTTTCTTTTTCTCCAATCTCTCCATCTCCACAGTGTGGCACAATTGATTCTGGCTCCTATGTGAACCTGACAGAAAGAAACCTGCAGGATGCTCAGAAGTTTTTGCTAATGCATGAGGTGGTCCAACCTGTGGTTCCTGTGCCCTACTTCATGGAGGACAATGTTCGTTTCACTCATGTAGCGGTGGATGTGGTGCAGGGAAAAGACATGCTGTTTCATATCATCTATTTGGCAACAGGTATGTTCCTGATAGGACATTTTATCTACAATAACAACAAATAAACAACAGTCTGTTTGCATACATGTACAGTTTATTTTTTATTTACTGGTATGTTGTGGATGGTCTTCTTTTTTTAACAATCATCTTCTAACCATGAGTAATGTGGGCTTAAATTAGCACATCATTTTCTGTCAAAGTTAAAATAGTTTTAGTTCTGTCACATGTGAAATTTTTGTATTTTTTAAAGTGAGTGGGGCTTGATTGGTTCATGCACCAATCAGAATTTAGAAATATTTGTAACAAAAATTGATAATGATGATGATGGTGTGGGAAGCATTACCTGTCAAATCTGATCAGAACACACCTTGAAACAGATTAGCATTTTTGGACTGTTAAACTCTTAATCTATAAAAATTGACTACCTCAACCAAAGCTTTAATTGTTGCTTATTTTGTCAAGAGCATTGTTTGTAATAGATAAAACCATGATTTTAGGGGCTGTTAGTACTTGAATTGCTCTTTATGCAAGAGAAATAAGAGGTCTGCAAGAAGAATAATGAAACCAATAGATCTGTAGTTCTAAGGAGACATCAAAGCTTAGTCTTCTGACACCAGTTTGATCACTCCTTACCTCCATATGTCCTCCATATGCACTGGCAGAGCACACATGCATGCACTACACTATAATACACACATGCACAGACAACTACGCACCCTTTCCAAATAGCATGAAACTGCCAACAGTCATGCATCAGAAGAAGACAGACATGTAATTAATAACACACAGCTCTGATTTAACCCTTACACAGTTTCCCTGTCTGAACAACATGGCTGGTACTGTCTGCTTATCAGTAGATTGTTTGATCATACTCGTGCAACAATATGTGATGTTAGACTTGGCTAAGTGCCAAAAACTGTATCAGCAAGACACTAGATACACACCGGGGTTTGGGTGTCTGCTCAGCATTATGCTCATAAATACAAAACGGATTATGAACGGGTGTTCTAAGCTGAATTTGAACGTAGTGACCCACTTCACTGTGCTAATGTACCATAGGTTCACTGGGAAATGTCAACATTATCTTCCTGTTGTAGTGTCAGTGTTATTTTAGGATGTCACACATATACACATACACATATTAACACAAATTCACAACCTGTTCCAGTTCACTAGCTCCATGCTCCCTCAAAAACTCCTCTCTCATTGTTTGTGTGGTGCTGTGATCAATGTAGCGTCGTACCAGAGCTGCCCACAATGCAAGTTCCCCAGACACTAACCAGACGCTAATGAAAACATCTGATACGCTGCCAAGGCCACTGGGTAGCACACATACTGTAATCACATGTTATTATTATCACTTAAACACACTGTGCTGATTGCGGGCTGATGTGGTGATCCTAACAGCTCCAAGTAGGGGTCCATACATGTCAAATTGTGAAGTTCTTTTATATGAACTTTTGGCTTGCAGTAGATTTCACCAAGCTCTTTCTTTCGTTAATAAGTCCAACCTTGCAGCAGTGTTTTATTCTTCCACTTAGTTTGAAACGAATTCAGTTAAATGAAAAAGATGTTTTTAACTTACTGGTTCATCAAAGCCCCACATTTTTAACTATTTGTGAAGTTTTTGCATATACCTTGAGAAAAAAGAAACCTTAGGGCAGTCCTTAACCTTTACTTTCCCCACCTTGAAAGTATCTATTAGCAATTCACCTTTCTTCCTTTGTCATCACTATGAAGCTAATTACTTTTCTTTTTCCTAAGGGATTGCATGTATAATAGATGATGTTTGTTTTTAGCTCTCCCAAAAGAAAATCTGCCCCTAACTTCATCTCAGGAGGCTTACCTTACATAAGATAAAGGTCAGGGCATGTTCACAATGACATGGAGTCCCATACTCTTTAGTATTAGAACTACAAAGTGGTTTCTTTTCCTGGAATATCCCCTTAAAAAAAGTAGGACAAAAATCATGTATTCAGGTGCCATAACAATTCCCTGGTTACATCTACAGTGCTGCATGTTGATGGCAGAACCAAGCTTGGCACACCAGGCATACCATTCTTTTTGAAAGTGTTGTTTCAGAGCCTCTCTGTTAGAGAGTGATTGTTGTATGGTTCACACTGAGTTCACGTTGGCTCATGTGCAGTTTTGTTCATCCAGGCAGTGTTTTTTTAGTAGTTTTTTTTCCCTCTTCAAACTCCCCTATACTATTCTTTTCCTCTCTTTTGCTCTTTCCTTCACTACTTTACCTTTCCACTCACAGTTAAAAACCCTTCTTCCTCTTTGTGATCAAATCCTCTCTTTTAGATTATGGTACTATCAGGAAAGTGCTTTCTCCTCTCAATCAGTCCACGGGGAGCTGCCTATTGGAGGAGATTGAGTTGTTCCCACCCAGGAAGAGGCAACCGATCCGAAGCCTGCTGATCCTGCACAGCCGCAGCGAGCTTTATGTGGGTGTAAGAGACCAGGTCATCAAGATCCCGCTCAAGAGATGCAGCTACCACAAAAGCAGAGAGTGAGTACATGCCCAAACCCCATTAATCTCAGTGGAAAGTGTCAAAAAGCAAATGTGCACATGACAAAGTTTTAAAGCTCCCTCTTTCATAAGATGCTCTTTATCTGTGAGTGCCAGGCCTGTGTGTTGGTCAGGGGCCTTTGCTGAGATTTAAAACCCTGTAAATCAGCTTTTGCCTGAGTCACTGGAAGTGCCCACGGCTGCCCTCTGTCTCTCTCACTCTCTTCCCCTCATTGTCACTGACCCAGACACAAAAGTCTGCGCTTTCAACCTTACACGCAGTCCTGCTACAGCTGTGTGTTTATCAGATATATTGAGTTTCTGTCTGTCTGGAAGACACTCCGTCAAGGCATAAATATTGGCAAAGAAAACCTGAGACAGAGGCCGGGGTGTTAAGACTCAACACAAGATTGGGATCCCATCCATCATCACACGCAGAAAGGAATCACACCTGCATTCCTTATCTCTCACACAATGAGTTGTTATTGAAATACACAGAAGAGTTAAGGCCTCATATTACAGCTGTGGCTCTGTGATATATGCTGCAGTCATTATAGTGCTTCATCACCTCTTTTGCAGTTTTACTTTTTTTTTTTTTTTAAAAAAGAGTGCAAGAGAGATAGAAATAAAAAAAACATATCAAAGAAATAAACCCATGCGCATAGACAGCTACGGGGAGTAACTGAGTTCATCACTGACATTTCTTTGTGGTTTACCTGTTTGAAATATTAGACGGCTGTCTCTGTGTTTGGCTGTTTGTGCTGGGTGGCTCACTGATGGGTGGTGTACGATCTGCAAGGCCCTTAAGGCCCTCTGAAAGACAGGTATTAGCTTGTTCTTGCTCTTTTTCATTTTGTTCTACTGTCATCTCCCATGATATTCCTGTCCGAACAGATATAGCTGATAACTCCTTGCTTTTTTTTTAAGTCACACAGACACTACGTCACTTGTCATGTGTGTGAGCAAGCACACAGTGTTTGCCTTTCTGTATTTTCACATAATCTTTTGTCCTTATGTGAGTGTCTGTGTGTAGTTCATTGTTATGGGATCCACGGACAACTTTGGTTACATTTCACTAGGGGCATGTCAGACTGCGTTGATGCCTATTGCTCAGAGACATGTCATTTTGCTGTCACTGTAGACACATATTTGCATGAAAAGAGTTACATTTTGCTTTTTATTGCGCTCAGTAAATCACCTGAAGCAGATATGGCAAAGACAAATCCAGTTATCTTTGCTTCAGTATTCTCACAGTGAATATTTGTTGGGCTGATAAGCTATTTGAGTAAGAAATGTACATGTGTATGGCGAACACAAAACTATAATCCTGGTGTTTGCTTGAAGATTACCTGAAAAATCAGTCAGCACATTGTGTTAAGACATAATTTTAGGATGCTGATGCAGTGTAAGCATTGTAGAGCATCCCAATGCTCCACATTCACAAATAAACAAAATTAACATTTTTCTCCTGCCTGTCTCAAACATCCCTGTTTTTCTTATCACTCTCCTCTTCTGTCTCTTCAATAGTTTCTCTCCTCCCAGTTAATTTTCTCGGCCCTTGCCTCTTTTTCCTCTCCTCCAAATTTCTCTGCCTTTACATCTGCCTTTCCCCTTTCTCCTACGATCTTCTTTACCTCTACCAATCTCTTCTACTTTCCTCTCTTACCTTTTGTCACTCAATTCCTATTTTTCCACCCATCACTCTCCCAACTCTTTAATGTCCAACTTTCTCCATCACCTCCATCCTTTTTAGGGTTTCATGCTTGTGCTTGATTTTATGTTCCAGCCATAATGAAGATCCTTCTTCATTCATATATGACATNTGTCACTCAATTCCTATTTTTCCACCCATCACTCTCCCAACTTCTTAATGTCCAACTTTCTCCATCACATCCATCCTTTTTAGGGTTTCATGCTTGTGCTTGATTTTATGTTCCAGCCATAATGAAGATCCTTCTTCATTCATATATGACATATGATATGAGATAATTAAAAAATAATTAAAAGTTTTTTTTTATTCTCTCCTTTCTCTCTCCAGAGCTTGTGTTGGGGCCAGAGACCCCTACTGTGGCTGGGATTTGTTGCTAAAGAAATGCACCACGCTGGAGGAGAGTGTCCGAATGAGCCAGTGGGAGCAGAGTATCACAAAATGCCCAGTGAGTTTAACAGAGATGTTCCCTGATCTCTACATAACTCATTGTGGTGCATTTGCTTTCTTCTTTCTCTACTTTAAAACTTAAAATTTGATAGAAAATATAATTATCATTACTCAGCCTCCATGCACACTATTCTCTCCACATGAATTTAATACTCACATTCATCTGTGCTCCACTCCTCTGAAAACTACAGCCTGCTCTGTATTCTCTCCGTGCGCTCACAGCTTACAAGCAACAGCCCCGAATGCTGGGCTGAGAAACATATCCTTGCCAAAGAAAGGCATCTTGGGACTGAACAACTTGACTATAAGGGAGCGGCTTGTACCCCGGGAGTGATCAAGAGCACTGCCTCAATCATTCATCTCTGACTGCTTGTTCATTAGCAAAACAGCTCTTCCATTTATTTCAACGTGCACCAAATTTTGGAGCAGTATTAGGGGGCGGTAAGCCTATCAATTTCAGCATGTCTCTGCTTTTTCAGCATTTCACAGACATCATTTTCAAGCCAGTCACAGTGGAGAGTGCTGTGCCTCCATACCCTTTTATGTGGCTTCATGTTCAGATGAATATTTGGCACTCAAGCCACTGAGCACCCAGTGGCATCTGTCAGCAGAGCTATGGTAGGGACATGGCTAATGCTGCCTGCACATATGCATTCAGACATGCACATATGCACATGCATATATTTGCATAAACTGGCATTTTTTGCCAAGTCAGTATTGCAGCTCAACATTTTCTTGCTATGCCGGGGGGAAATTTGCCACTGCCATACAGAGCATTTCTGTGGTAATTATGTTAAGTCAACCAGGACCCGGTCAGCTAAGCTGTAATGCGCTGTTTAGATAAGAAGTGTATTCCATAGAGCGCACACACATTTTAAATGGAGAGGTCTGATTAAAGATAATTCCCATGTTCCCAGCTGCTTTTAAGCCACTAATCCTTTAGTTTTGATGTATTTTCAGGTGGCCACATACCACTGACCACACCACAGATGGAATATGTATTTACTCACTTAACCTTGGTCTAACTAGGTCCAACCCATTTAGAATGAGCATGAATTAACTCTGGCAGTAATAACTTTGTATGCTGACAGAGAGAGATGGTTGTACAATAGGACTCATGAAGCCAGGCCAGAGTGGGAAAATTGTTGTGCTTGAAAACAGTTCTTTGCCAAATCAAGAAAAGCTAAAAAACACGACGTGGTCTTTTATCACAGTTGGTTTCACTCCCTGTGAGTCCATTAGTAGAAACAGCTAAACTGTCTGTTCTGTTGCAAAGTGGAAGTTTGGAGCTGAGAGCCTGTCAAGGGTTTGAACACTGAGTCGTTCTGTGTAGGCAGAAACAGGAGATACGCTTTACCAGCCTATTCACAAACGCCATCTGGTGCCACTGTCTTATGTATACATGGAAAAAATGATCTGTCTGTAGTTTTAAGGAGGATACAGTTGAATCTTAGTCACTGTTCTGCATGTTTTCCAAAGTTTCTACTTAGGTGAAGTGGAAATTGCTACACAATAAATATTATAGTAAAGAACTTGGTTCAGAAAAGACAGAAATTACTTTAATCAACCCACATTCTGAAAAAATACATGCTGTCACAGTATTCTTAAGATTAAACAGACAAAGTCTATGAAAGTGAAAATATTTCTCTCATAACCCATCTGAAACACAAGGACTTTTCATCAGCCTTCTGGTGTGCTTCTTTACTATTATCCATTTGAAGAAAATATGGGTGCTTTTTTCACCAGCAAAAATAAATATTTCACTTTCTTTTGCTATGTGTGTTTTAGGGACAATGATAAAAAAAAAATTTGAATGGATAATGTTACAAATATACCATGTAATATATGTTCTGTTATAAATAATAGAATGATTGTTGAAAATGATGAAATATCAGCAGTCTCTTCTAGGCAGTTGCTTAATGTAAATGTTGTCTGTCTTAAACATGCGTCCTTATTACGGCATGCAGCAGAGTTCAATTACCAGTAAGAGTAGAGGGCAGACATTATTTCTGCCTCTGCCAGAGCAGCTGATGATCACACTTTCTCTTCCTCCTGTGTGAAAGTGTTCTTTACATTTTTAAATTACCCTTAAATGCAGCACCAACATGGCTCATATCATCCTCAGTTCTGAATCTCACACCAGTGTTTTTTTTTGTGTCTGCATGTGTGTTTGTGTGTGTTTAGCTCATGTACCCAGGACATCAATTCATAGCTCTTTCCTGTTTCATACTGTTTTGCTTCAGATGTCTATTTATGCAACCACTTTCATTTCCTCATATTTCTGTCCCTTGAATGTGTCCATTCACAATCACAGATCTCATTTGCCTTCCTGAATCTATCTTTTCCTTATTTTGAATCTCATCATATCCTAGGACAATTTTCATGTCCCTCTATGTTTTCAACACATTTTTGTGCCTATAACTGAGCAGTTTTGGATTGCTGTAGATGATGTAATTTCTGCATCTATTTGAGGAAAATTGATTTCTGTATGCATCCACTGTTACCGTGGGCTGTGTTTCCCAGAGCAACGCGCTCCTGAGAGGATCATTCTAATGCAATGACCAGTTTCTGAGAAAAGCCATTACTTTTGAAAGTTTTATTTTTGGCTTTTTCCTTCACTAACAGGTCCGTAATGTGACAGTCGATGGAGGCTTTGGTGCCTGGTCTGGATGGTCCACTTGTAGTCACAATGATGGCGGTAGCGCAGGGACCTGTCTCTGTCGGACACGAGCCTGTGATAATCCCACTCCGCAGTGTGGAGGCCAACAGTGTCACGGGATCAGCGTTGAAGTTGCCAACTGTTCCAGGTGAATTTCTTTGGTGATTCTTAAGCTCAAATCTTAGATCTGTTTTATTATTATTGATATTTACTGTCTAGATCTGTCTGTCTATGTGACAGATGGTTAGAAAGTTTGAAGATAAAATAGATATTCATTATTAATTCACTGCACCTTCACACATTCTTAACAGAGGACAGCTTGTGAAATACACGCAAAGGAACTTATTTGGGGGTAACAAGTGTTGATTGGGTGTTGTTTTTTCACTCACTTAGCTGACTTTGTACTGATTTTGACACTCTCACTGTTAAAATGAACTGAGATGCTGCTGCTGTGCATCTGTCATCAACCTATCTTTAAACTGCAATCTCATT